>JANBPT010001289.1:0-11240 GCA_027575765.1 Tieghemiomyces parasiticus | reverse complement strand
ATGGGGGGTCTAGCTCAAATGGGAGAGCGCTCGTTTAGCATACGAGAGGCACGGGGATCGATACCCTGGTCCTCCATTTCTTTTGTTTTTTGGTTACTTTAGTTTTACATGATTACCTCATGCATTTTCAGCCCTGGTACTCTCTTGTCTTAGTATCAGGACGTAAATATTGTATTTTCTGGATATTATCAATGCAAATAAGTCTCCTGGACCTTCCCTACCACTCTCTTTTTGTCAAGGTTTGTCATGTCTGGCACCCTGCCTTACCAACCTAAGCATACTAGACACTCTAATTCCTCAGCAACTCTACCACCATGAAGCCCAATGCCACATTTACTACAACCTCTTTTGGGTATCTTAAACTCAACTTCACTCACATAGTACTAGAGACAGAGGTGACCTACCTTATGGAGTGATAACCCTTACCCAGACACCTTTAATGAACATTAGGAGCCCTCCCAGTAGACCAGCTGACTGCTAACTAGGATCCATTCCCCATCTCTAAAAATGGGTCATCTCCCTGCCCTTGTGTTATCCTCTACCATTGCTTAATGCACCCCTCTTGGCATTCCACTTACCTCTGGGTTGCTGTGGTAACTTAAAACCCCTTATCAAACATATATTGACACCAGACATGCTTACCCTGCTCTGGTGGCTGGTTAATAACATTCATACTCATGTCACTTTATCAGCCTACCCAGCTAACAATTGGCTTAATTTTCCTAAGTGGGATTGGTCATTTCCTTAGGTATTATTATCATTCAATTTCCCACTTATACTTTTAGTGTACTTTCTCCTTTATTGTAATGTCAGACCATTGGCTGCATCCCCTCTGGTGCTATCATTAAGCTCCTAGCTTATATTGACCATTAGCCAATGCCCTACCATCATACCTTTGGTGCCAGCATGCAGTTTGCTTACATAAACCCACTTGAATCATGGCTGTATTGGTTTGACATCCTATCATTCCAATTCCCCTCCTCTCTCTCTCCCTCATTTTATTTACTCATTAACTAAGCCCTAGTCTCTACATCCAACCCCCTAGTCACCCTCCCTTTGGAACCATCACAGCTGCAAGCTTTTTATAATGAATAGTCTTTCCTAGCTATAAAATATATAAAGTATACATTTTCTTCTTGAGGTAGGTGTGGTCATGATCTCAATATCCTAAGTAATGTAGGGGCAATGGTAAATCTTTAATAGTACCACCTTGGAGCTCTTATGTCTGGCAAAAGACCTGTACATTGACCTTGTTGGTATTGTGCTAGTGTAGAGAGAGAGAGAGAGAGAGAGAGAAAGAGAGAGAGTATAATTGCAGGGAGACCTTGAGAAGGGTGGCAAGTATCTCCATTGTGCAAGGAAAGTGGCTGCAATTAGATATGTAAAGTGAGGCAGTGAAACTGGCTATTGTTCCAGCTAAGTGTATGGATGGAGGCATAAAGGGATAATGAGGCCATTGGTGGCTGCTGCCTTGTGTATTGCAGTTGCAAGGGTGTGTGTTTCTTTTGACAGTCACACTCCTCAATCAAATATGTCTTTACTTGCTATTATCAACAGACACACTAATGCCAAGCCAGAAACTGCCCATCTAAACCTATATCCTGCAGGCCCATCTTCTGCCTTGACCCCCCCTTATCCTTATACCTCACCCCCTCTACCCAACCTACTGCTGTTCCTACATGTAATCACCCACTTTGCTAACCCAAAGGATCTGTGCAACTGACTTACTGAGTCCCCTTTAAGTCCTCTAATGGCAACTGGGCATACAAGCCAAGCCCACACCACTGGGTGACCATCATTACTGCTACTATTGGCTTAGACTTCCCTAGCTTGCAGTAACAAACTTCTTTGGCTGTGGTGATTGGAAACTACCAGATTAGATTATCCCAGGGTAAAGTCCAAGTCTACTATTTCCAAACTATTAATTCTGTGATAGTAGAATAGCCTTTTGGTGATGGTATTAGACTTGGACCTAATATCAGCATATTGGCATCTTTTCTACTATATTATTACACCATATATCTGTTATTGATTAACAATAGGTTTACTGCAATGTCTTTTTATAAATTTATGCAACTTTGTAACACCCAAAGGAAAGTGGTCAATGGTGCAATTCAATACTGAAGGTGTTGCATTACTATAGGTCATGGGCAATATGGTAGGTGTTGTAATGATCAAGCAACAAGTTCATTGATAGGGAACTTTATTCTTGAAGAGAGAAG
Organism: Tieghemiomyces parasiticus; assembly: GCA_027575765.1. NCBI lineage: Eukaryota > Fungi > Kickxellomycota > Dimargaritomycetes > Dimargaritales > Dimargaritaceae > Tieghemiomyces > Tieghemiomyces parasiticus. Next base: position 9,018 of record JANBPT010001289.1, on the reverse strand, counting down.
AAAGTGAGAGAAGTTGAAGCTGATGATGGTCAAAAGGAGGGAAGGAAAGGGGGATATATATATGAAAAAAGGAGAGGTGGAAAATGGTAGAAGAGCAATGGGAGGAAAAAGGAGTAGGACAATATAGAACTTGCTTACTAATGGAATGTAGCCAATAAGGATGGCCATTTCAAATCCTTTCATCTTTGTGCCTGCTTGAAGAAGATGGGAAAAATGGAGATGAGTCATGCTAAGACTCAAAGGAACCTCAGAGAACAATAAACAGGTCTGGGTAACCATCTAAGCACCAATAAGACATCAGGATGGATGAGCAAGGGAGGGGGAGAGGGAATGGGAATGGGAAAGGGAAAGGGAAAGGGAAAGAGAGAGAGGAGGAGAGGGAAATGTGGTGAATTCACCACAGGTGTGATCCCAGGTTGGATCTATACAAAATAGGCATTTGGTGGATGACAACTATGTATTACAACACACTTCTTAATGTCTTAGATTTTGAAAAAGGGCCTATAGTTTGGAACTTTATTAGTATTTTTCTAGTTTAGAAAATGTGTGGTAAATTGGGACCCAAGGGTTGGTTAATTCAGATGAAGGCAAGATATATAAATATAATGTAAATTTAATTAAGTAGATTTGTTGGATTATCTAGCCAGTGGGTGAGCTGGATGTTTGGACTAGTTAGGTGGTTGGTCATGAAGAATTGGTGGGTACCAGTGAGTCATGTAGTTGGACTAATCATTGATGCTAGGGGGGTGTGGGGTTCCTGTAGAGTGAAGTGGCTTGCACAGTTCCATCACAAACTGTGGTGGTTGGCTGTTCAATACTGACAGAATGGCATGTAATTGTCAAGAAACCTGGGTATATAGAGAACAATGGCATTTGGAAGCAGTTTGTAGTCAGTGGGGCCCACCACATTAGGTCATCCTAAGATAAGGTCAAAAAGTCTACCATTTTATAGCCAGAAATTATGTGATAGTAGAGTAGCCTTTTTTTGGAATGAGATTGGACTTGGGTCCCATTTTAGCCCAATTGAGTTTATATAGTTGCAATTTGGTATAGAAGGATGGCAAGTAAATAATGGCTAATGTGCATTAGTGGCAAAGAAAAGTGTGAATAAGTTGCACAGTGGTTGTCTTCTTGAGCAGGCTGTGGTATGCAGACATTTTAGGTCTCTATAATCAACACTTTGAAAGGAAATGGTTGTAAAATGCATGGTAAACAGATAGCAGGGGACCAGGGTTGGCTAGAGTATTGGCCCTGCTGCACTTTTGTTTATAAAAAATAACTTATGGGAAGCTTCTTTTTTCCAATGGGAACACTACATGTAGGGAAACTATGACTATTGGGGAGAGTCCCCTTCCCCTGCTTTACCATGTAGGACATGGGCCAGTAGGAATAACCAGGGTAGAGTTAGAAGTAAATATAGCAAATCTAAGCTCACAATAATGGCAAATAAATGTAAAACATCACTTTTTCTTCAAAGGCTAAACTTCATACAATTGGTAGACAATAAACCAACCATCAGCAAAAATTTCATCACTCCAACTGTTCCCATGAATATGTGCAGTCTCAAAAGAATGTAGATCAAAATGTCAAAATATCACTCTCCGGCGGGGAATTGAACCCCGGTCTCCTGCGTGACAGGCAGGGATACTTACCACTATACTACCGAAGAAGCCACATTTTTGTTGCGACATTGGGCAGTTAGCCGGCCAAAGTCAAGGGCAGAAGAGTGGCAGTCGGCCAACTCTTGCTGTCAGTCAGGGGGAACGGCGCAGTCGGCGCAAAAGATACAGAGTAAGTCGAGCGCAGACGGCGCTAAAGAAAACGGTCAGAAATGAGTCTAAAGTTTATTTATTCAGGGCAGACACAAGATATTAAGTATGGAAGGAATATTGGCGATGACGCCTTAATTGTTGATGACGAAGCCTCTTCCAGCCTTTATCAGGTAGTGATAAAGGCTGGCTTAATCTTAGGTATCGGAGGTGATTGAGTTGTGGACGACGATCCACAACATTTTGTTGAGTCCAGGTGAACTTAGGACTCCTGAAGATTTCTGGTGGGCAGACGCAGTTAGAGCAAGCCACCAGAATGCATTAGCACGTCTACAGCCCAGCAGATGAACCAAATGGTGACACCAAGCTATGGGAAAGCCAATACAGGTAGAGTATATGGTCAGGCCACTTCTCCCACCAATGATGGGCCAATTTCCCATGGCTTGGTCCAACACCAACTTTACAATTATCTAGCCAAAAACATTTTGATTATTGGTGTAACTAGAGGGTCACCAAAGTTCAGCAATCAAAACAAAAACAACTTTAGTTTTGTAACATATATATACCCAGGACATCAGTACTTCTATGTTCCAGGAGTGGTTTTCCCCTACCCTGCCTTGGGGTACCCAGTTCTTCATTAAAACTGGTTTATATATCTATTCTTCACAATTTATGTGATGGTTGCAGCACTTCATGCTGCATTAACTCTTAGCTTTCCTTGTTTCTACGTCATACCATTGAAAGCCTATAGTTTAATGTTTACCAAGTTTATTTTAACTTGGTGACCTTGGGGACATAAAACCCCAGGTTGTTGTTGCCCAGAACTAGGAAAGGGGACAAATTCTTGGATTGCACTTTTGCCTTTACTTTTCTTGACTTGCTTACTAAACCATTGATACCCTTACATTACATTTTTGTGGTGCCAACACCCAGTTTGCCTCTTGAAGGTATCTGACAGGCATGCCAGCACTGGGAAAATGTAAACACTAGCCAACCCTTTTAGGGGGAAAGCTAGGATCAAATTTTAAGGTTACACACCTTATGCAGGGGGATGCAGATCCTTCCCCACGCACAAGTATAAAAGCAAGCCCGCGCAGTTAGGCAAGGGCTTTCCAGCTATTTTCTATTTTTTGATTCATCTGGTAAACTTTATTTTATGTCATTTTTCTGTATCAATAACCACACCGTACCCATCCCATACTATTTACTTTTGATGCTCACGTAAACAATCCTGTCTGTTGACATATTCTTCCCAATTTGCCATTGGGCCCAGACCATTGTTGCATATGGCCTAACCAAAGACCTCTGCCTAGGGCTGAGCACCACATTTTTGTGAAGCAGAGCACGGCTTGTCCCTTCAAAGAGCTGTAGTAAGCCATGCCTAGAAAAAAAGCAAAAGAAAAGAGACTGGGCAACCTCTGGGAGAGGCCCAGAAGAGGCAGAGGGCCACCCAGGTCCTCCACCAATTAGTGCAAATCATTTATTATAGTCATAGTATATAACTCAGGCCCAAGTATGCAACATAGGGCCCAGCAGCTTATTCCCCAATTTCTATCCCATAGTGCCATCCGTTGGCACTATCCTGTTAGTATTTTCTATTAATGATATCCCCTTAAGCTTGTTTACTATTACACATTATAGATTTCATTTTGAAGTTTTCTCCATCAATAGTTAACCTATTAAACTTTGCATTGCCAATTTGGACAGCCCTGGTCCAACTATATCTCCCTGAATTCTCCACTTTTTCCTGGAGGATCTTTTGAAAGTGGGACAGACTTCCAGATATTGGTTTGCTTTACATTTTGTGAACGTTACCTAGATATTTGACCATATGAGCAGATATCTCAGTAGCCTAATCACAATCTTAATAGGTGGTAGAGGTGAGCATCATTAAGGTAGTAATACTTGGGGGCAAGAAAGTACAAAATGGACCAAGGGAAACTCAAAAGGGTTGCCTGGAGGCAAGGCAGGGGAAACACTCCAAGAACATAGAGGAGCAGGTGCTCAGGGTATATATATGATAAGGTAAATACCCAAATGACAATGGCATTGATATGGCCTGCAATTACTACCACATAATCCCAGGTGGCAAGATAAAGGTTGGGCTGGAACAGAACAATGGTCTCTGAAGGACATGACCTCAAGAACAATAGGACAGGTTACAGGATTAGTCAGCAACAAGTCTAGACCATGGGACAACCATCTAGATGTCTCTAGGAGGTCAGACTCATGACCATATGATCAAAGGCAGTGTAACCTAAAGTGCTACTGCCAGGGTAGGCCAAGGGTAACTAGTGAGGGAACCTATGCAGGATTTCCCATACCCTACAGTGGAATATCCCATGCTACACAGGAGGACCTCTATACATGGGTGAGCAGTGGTTGATACCTTACAGACGCCATTCCCACACATGGCAAGGCTATTACATCAAAACAAGACATACTAGCGGGTACATCAAGTGGTAAAGAACCTTTAAGAGACCTAACAAAGTAAGGGCTCCACAATAATGTGGTGCTAGGCCCTAGATGGTGGTCTTTGGTTGGGCCATATGTGACAACAGTCTGTGCCTAATGGCAAGTCAAGGGAAAAAATGGCAAAAGTTGGAATTGTTTACTAAAACTGTTAATGTAAATAGCATGGGACCATTGCAGCATCTGACTACTAGTAAATAAAAATAGAATAAATAAAGTTGTACTGACAAATATTGAAAAATGAAATTTAGCTAGTGAGCCCTTGCCTAACTGCACAGGCTTGCTTTTATACTTGTGAGCAGGGGAAGGATCTACATCCCCCTGCATGCTGCGCTTAACCTTAAACCTTGCTCTTGGCTTTCCCCCTCAAGGGGTTAGTGGTTGTTTACACTTTCCCCCTATTGGTGTGCTCATTAGATGCCTTCAAGAGGCAAAGTGGGTGTTGGCACCACAATAAGTTGTGAAGAATAAATAATAGAATTGGTTTTAATAGAACTAGGTACCCCAAGGCAGGGTAGGAAAAAACACTCCCCAAGCTATTAGGTGTAAAAGCTTGGGCCTTATATAAGATAAAATAATATATGTTCTCTAAACCATAGTTTTGGTTGCCTCAGTTATTTAGGCTGGTGGATAACTTATTGGCAACCTCAGATGAAACTAATAAAATTGGAAAGTATGAAATGCGTAAAATCGAAAAGTATGAAACTAAAGTCATGGGAAATCCTGCTGCCTATTGGTGGGGGTTTGGCCGGATCTGCATTAGACCAGTGTAGGGATCTTCCCATGTCTTTTAGAGACACGTTTGCATTCCCTGGTGGGGTTAACAACATGTTAGTGTGTCTGGGTAGTTGTGTTTGCCCACCAGGAATCCTCAGGAGTCCAGATACAATCTGAGCTCCACAATACTGTAGAGAAGACTGGTATCTGGAAGCCAGTCCCACCTTTGAAAGAACCTCTGGGTTGAAGTGGAGAGTTCAGGAATACACAGTTGGACCAGTGCTGTCCAAATCTGTAACACAAAGTTTGGTAAGTTAACTATTGAAAGAGATAACCTCAAATAAAATATATGAACGTTTACCAACAAGTGAGCTTAAGGGAATATTGGTAATAGACTTTACTAGAAAAATAGTGCCAACAGATGGCACTATGGGATAGGAACTGGGGAATAAGCTGCCAGGCCCTGTGTTGCATACTTGGGCCTGACTTATATACTTTAACTATAATAGATGATCTACGCTAATTGATGGAGGACTTGGCTGGTCCTCCGTCTCTACCGGGCCTCTCCCCAAGGTCGTCCAGTCACTTTCCATTCTTTTCTTTTAACGGTTGTATAGGCGCGGCCTATTACAGCTCCTCAAAGCCAGAAGACGTGCTGGGCTTCAAAAAGAGTATAGGTCCAATGGCCAAATTGGATAAGGCACCTGACTACGGATCAGGAGATTGCAGGTTCGAGTCCTGCTTGGATCGATTTTTCCATTATGTTTTTGTAGTTCAGTGCGTGTTTTCACCAGTTTCCCATAGGTCTGTTGAGTACTGATTATATACTTTACTGATGAAGTAGTTATGGAAAGCAGTACGTGGAATACTTTATAGCCAGTCATCTAGAATGGCATGCATTTTTAAGCTGTCTAATATAAGGCAGGTGACAGAACTGATATAGTATAAGTGGTAAGGGTGGGAGGGTACCTCTAGCTATACAATGCCATTCATGGGGCAGTGTTCCCCTTAAGGAGGGGTTCCCTGTGTATTAGCCAAAATGAAATCCACCTTGTAGTGCCAGATGGCCTTGTTGACCACCCTTATTCCACTGCCTTTTTACTTTTTTTTGCTATTGGTACCTCTCATCCCTTACCCCACACCTGCAGTTCACCTTACTGCATATTGGTCTTCATTTTTCTCTCTTATCTTCATCCTCCCTCACTTGTTTTACCTAGATAATCAGGGCAAGCTTCATTGGTCTCCCTACATATGTGCCAAGTTGGCCTAATATTTCTTGTGCAGATACACATTAGGGAATATTGATCAGTCTATGAGGTTGGTGGGCCCTATTCACAGTTTTGTACTTGGTTAGTCAATTATCAATTCTCCATACCATAGTGTTTCCACTATTCGTCCTGGCTGCCACTGTGTCCTATAACTTAGGCCTCCATTATAGGACTTGCATGGTATGCTCAGCATAGCAGTTGTGGTAGCCATGATGCAAACCTAGGAAATCACCAGTCACACTCTGGACCATTATCAGCAGTATGGTTGGTCAACCAGTGTGATGCAATGTATTGCTCATCTCCACCCTGCATACCTTCCACCCCATCCTCTACCCTCCCCACCACCATACCAACCAAGTTACTTGCAAGAACACCACACCACCTACTTGCTTACCACTGCTGCTTGGATCCTCATATTATTCATTGCACCACTTTGCCCAGAGGCACCTTGCCCAGGATAAGCCCTTGGTACCTCCCATGCTCATTACACCAGCTGTATAGGCCAATAGAAGAGCTCCTTTGTGGTGATTGGGAACCACCACATTAGATTTTTCCAAGGTAAAGTCCAAGTCTACTATTTCAGAACCATAAATTCTGTGATAGTAGAATAGCCTTTTGGTTATGGTATTGGACTTGGGCCTAATATCAGCACACCCTTAATAAATAAACTATCAACCTAATCCAATCTAGATAGAATTTCAATCACTCATAGGTGCCTACTTACATTGTAATTGTTCTGATACAGCTTTGGCTTGGTAATAGGAGTATGAGTTTTATACTTAAGCACCTTCAGCAGCCTTAGAATAGGTGGGCTACATGGTTGCACATATTGTATGCCTGCTGAAAATGGCATGCTCAATAATACTGGTATTGACTAAGGCCTCACCAGGCCTGTCCAGCTTCAAGGTCCTATACCCTTAGTAGGTATGTGTGGCAGGAAAGTAATCCCCCACCATCATACCTGGCCCAGTTGTCACCTCCTACTTGAGGGGTCAATGCTTGGGGGGCCTACCAACTAGTCCACTGGGGGCCTACTGGGGTCATCTAAGGAGGAAGGATAAGAGGAAAGGGCTAACCAGCAGCCTTTATCTATTCTCCTACTAATTCACTCAGTCCCTTACACTCATTTACCCCTGCTAGTTTGTTTCCTTTTACTGGTATCTTCATCAATGCTGCTATGCCCATGCAGACACACAGGCTTTACCCATTAGCTGCTTGCAGCCACTTGATATACCACCAATAAACCAGGTGGCAGGATTCACCATTGTAATGCCTTTTATAGTTCATATCTTTCAACCATACACCATTATACTAACTAGTAACCCTGGGTTCCCACAAGTCACCCAGGTCACCAAAAAAAATACAACTCACAGGTACTTAAGCTCCAACATGAATTACCTGGGATCATATGGTCCACACTTGCATCTTGCCACTTGATCTGTGGTTTGCCAGGTCCATTCTCTTATATAACCCTGATCTGTTGGGACACACTATAGCCAGGAATGGGCGGTAGTTCAACTGAATTGGGTGTAACATGGGGCTATAGGGTGGCTAAGGAGTTGAGTTAATGGAGGGAAGAGTAGACAGGTCATGGTAGATTGGTGGGTGACATTTGGTGGAATCAAGATAAGCTACATTTGATATATGGCCAACTGATGGCCAAGTGTGGGAGAAGTTAGAATAGGAACTCTGGTCTGCTGCCACTGTGGGAGGGTAGAAAAGAGTATAGATAAGTGAGAAAATTCCAAGTGGATATATAACCTCACTGACTGTGGCTGGTATAACAATTACCCATTTCACAATTAGCTACAGAAGCAGCACCATGGTGCCTTTGTCTCAGCAAGCTTTGGTTGTGTCAATGGCAGCACTAGGCTAGGCTGGGTTGGTCTTTGCTATGAAGCAGCTTACCCATTCAACCTCTAGCTACCAAATGATAGCATTGTTTTTGTGTCCCTATAGCAGATGTTTCCCCTCTGAATTCCCTTAAGTTTTTCTTATGACCTTATCATGCATCATTCTATGAAACTTCACTACTGATATGCTATCTAATAAAAGTAGTTGGAGGCATTATTACTGGCTGCCAACTAGCCACTTAACTAAATGCCTGCCTATCTTATGAGCAGGTACCTTTGACAGAGGCTCCTCTCATCTACTAGTTCTGAACTTCCACAATGGGGACTAAGGACAGTCCCCTGGAGAACACCTGTAGTGGGTGAAAAGGCCACAAATTAACAATTGTGGAGAATCACCTCCAATTTGACATCATCAGAGAGACTCTGGAGGAGGGCCAGGAGGCTAAGGGCCATAGAACTATGGGATAGCACTTGGTGTGCTGATATTAGGCCCAAGTCTAATACCATAACCAAAAGGCTGTTCTACTATCACAGAATTTATGGCTCTGAAATAGTAGACTTGGACTTTACCTTAAGAAAATCAAATGTGTTGGTTCCCAATCACCACAGGTGGTCTGCTGGGCTAGACTGGTGTACTCACCAAGGGTGAAGGGTCTATTACAACCTTCACTTGGTGAGTTGGGGAATGGGCAGTAGAAATGAGCAGGTTCACTTCTGACAATGGTTTGGTGCAAGACCACAACCAGTCGACAGAGCAAATTTAGCACGTTTCGGGGATACCCACTTGTCAGGCAGTCAAATTGGCGGTTAGCGAGGAAAACGCGTGCGAAAATCCAAAACCGGGCGAAAAATGGGGGTAATGAGAAAGAGATGATTCCATGGTGTAGACAAAACTTTATTTGATGGGTCCTGTACAAGCAGGCTAAGAGTACTGATCAG
>JANBPT010001288.1:0-11251 GCA_027575765.1 Tieghemiomyces parasiticus | reverse complement strand
ATGCGGTGGCGGACGAGGGTGCTTGGATGCGTCATGTGGCCCCGGGCATTGAGGGGGCCGTGGGATGGCGGGATGCCGTCTGCTCCAGGCTTGGAGCCGAGTGCTACCCAGGCGACGCGCATGTTTCCCACCGTCCCGGTTCCTCCCTGGTCATGCGTGCCGATTAGGCAGCCGTGGGGGATCCCCAAGGTCACCGGACCACCGGCAAAGTGTGCCCCACCGCTGTCCCGCGTCCATTGGCAGTGGGTGGGCTATTTCACCCGGTGGGATGCTGCGGACCAGAGGGCCCCATGGGAGCTTCCAGTTCATGTCGGTGACGCACTGCACAGCACTCCCTCCAAACCTGGGATAGTATGAACCACTTGTTGTCGACGAGTCGTGGGGATTACAGGACTGACAGATTGCTACTGCCTGACGGCTATGAGCCGCCTAGGAGTGAGCTGACGATGTCGCTTTAGAGTCATTACCTTGGACTTTTAGATGAACTATAACGAATAGAACTAAGAATAGGTAGAGATTACCAGGCCACACTTCGGAGCGATAAAATTCCCCCCAAAAAAGTCCCTGACCGACTTTTATATGCTGTTGATAGTCAAACACCACAACTGTATTAGTTTTATGGCACATGTAGAGATCGCGGTAACTGCAGGCATCGAATGGAGACCACACATATACTAGATATATAAGCGGGTGCCATGACATGCGCGTGTTAAAGTGACATTTAACATGGTTGACCCTAAAGGCTAATATTGTTATATTTAATAAAAACAACCCTGTCTAGATATGTTGGTAGTGGAGGAAAGTTAGCTTGTCGTTATACAAGTAAATCGCAGGATACCGCGTATGGTCGGCAATAGTGGCCATGTAGGGCAGCCCATCCAGGTCCACCGTGAACGGTGCCAATGTACCAGTAGCTGCGGTCCACCCGTGTAGCTGGGCCATCTTGTATGCCTTATTTATACCCCCAGGCTGCATCAGCGGCAACAAGTACTGTAGCACCTCTGTATGGTTGCGTTGGGCAGCTACCGCTAGGATCAGCTGCATAAACACCTGGGCACCCAAACTGCCGTCTGGGACCCCCTGGCTAAACTCGGTGGCTTCCAAATGGCGGCGCAGCTTCTCCACGTTACCCTGAGCCGTCAGGGCAACTGCAACCGACCGGGAGAAAAAGGCGGGTAGAGCCTCGAGTAGGTCCCCGGTAAGGATTTTCCAAATCCTTGTATGAGCGTCAGTGAGGGCACTCTGGTTATTCTCGCTCTCTGCCCTAATCATGGCCTCATCCCGCCATAGCATAGCGGCCATCTGGCGATGGGACTCAGGCACCAGGTCGGCGAGGTGGGCGTGTAGATAGTTGCGGAACGCTGGCCGCTGAGTGAGCTCGGCGAGACGAAGCAGAAGCTGGGTATTCTCCGTGGAGATGGCGAATGCTACGGGGTTGGTGGTTGCCAAGTCCAAATTCAAGTTGGGCTTTTCCAGGGAGAGCACAGACAATGTGCTATTGATGCGCGCCAGCTCGTCGCGGAAGTCAATGATTTTAGTTGCCGACCACCGGACCAGTCGCTCACTGCGGAAGCGCCGGACTAGCGAACGTAGGTGGGAGTCAAGCTCGGAGTCTGGGACCACCGCTTCCGTCTGGTCGCCTCCAGGAGCTACGAAAATGGGGGCTAGGCCAAGTTGAGTACTCGGGTATGTTCGGGTCATATTACCCTGGGCCGAAAATCGGCGGTCCTGGATCGGCTGCAGCAGAAAGTGTTGGTAGAAGACGGTGCGGAGGAACGGCGTGAGGAAGGACCGGGCGTGATGGAACACTCGCGAAGTTCCGTCGCTGGCATCGGTAGCAGTTTCAATCCGACTGGGAGACTGGAGAGGTTGGTCGTGCGGTAGGTTAGCAGGTAGATACGCCCGGAGCTGCTGAGATAAGTCGGACAGGCTCTGAGAAATTGATACCAGGGTACCATAGAGGGGTGATTGCGCAGGTTGAAATATGTTAATGAATTTACACCTGAGTGAGGTACGACTAAGGTAAACTATGCGCCACCGCACGTCTGGCTATCGCGGAGAGCGGTTAGTGTGCCATGTAAAGGGAAATTCTCGCGGTCAGCCTATTGCACACAGCCCAGAGACTCTTGTGAAGCTATTTGCCATGCAATTACCTTTAGACGCCTTCTTAAGGTTGATGCAGCAGAGCAGCGCTGCCAATTATGGCAGGTGGACAACGTAGCCTGCAGCGATGGGGGATCGAGCTTGTCAGCGACCGCTATGACGATCTCCGCCGGGAGGCCGGCCCAGTCTCTGGTTGAAGCCGCACCGGTGACAGCCACCCCGAGCAGAATTATACTCAACAGCCTCATCTTCGTATGTGTACGCTCAGACAGCCGAGGTAAGTACTTAAATAGGTATAAAATAATCAAGATGAATAAGGGAGCGGGCTACGGTGGTAGTGGCATCGATCAATGGATAACAAGTACTGCAGAAGTGCGCGACGGAGGGTCTCGGTAGTTGATGGGGTCTACTTATACCAAAAAAAAAGGAGAGGTGTCTTCAAGCGGTGGTGCGGCTCATCGCTCTTCTTTAGTCCTGCTTCATGGCCTGCAGGCTCGCGCGGTGGTGCCACCAGCGGCTATCGTACCACCCTTCAGTCTGAGTTGGAGTAACCTTGTACTTGGCTGGTCGCCAGTGGCGAGAGGCTTGAAACAGAACGCGAGGAGAGCCGCCGCGTCAGCAGACGTTCGGCGAGACGGCAGCGGGATGGAGGGTAGCTATCAAGCCGTCGTACTTTCGATATACCCCTTCACCCGTGGCAGTCGTCACGGCGAACTAACCCGTCGGCTAGTCCATACATGTGCGGAGCCAGTGGCAGGCCCTATCCAACAAGACACGGCCCACCGCCAATGGGGCTTGTACGAATCACGTGATCGGTTGATTTTAGGCTAGCCAAGCCACGCGACGATAAGGTGACGCGGAACACTAATGTATGGCCTCCTACGTTGCATGTAGTAAGGGTACAGCCCCCCCCCTATCAATTAAAAGGTGAGCGAGTGGTTGACTACACCGCTTGATACAAGTCAAGTTTGTGTTGACCCCCTTCCCGCACCGACGAGCTCCAACTGGCCCCGCACCTGGCCGGGCTGAGATTCCCATTCGACTGCACTCTCTTGTACCACGTTCCCCTTACCAGCTACGGTGCTCATATCTCCCCCATTCCCTCCGCCATTCGCAGAAACGTGCCTCACTTGTCGTCGCACCCTGGCTTCTAGTCACTACCCAACCTTGACCATGGCCTTCCACCGATCCGCTCTGGGGCGCGGCCTCTCTCTAAACTGGTCCGTCACAAGGCCCGTTATCCGCCCTGTACGTCCCAATGTAGGCTACATGTGCCGCTTCCTATCGAATCCGGCCGGCGGCAGCGGATCGGTCCCGCCGAATTCGGCCACCTCCGAGACCCACTTTGGGTTTCGCAATGTGCCCGAGACCGACAAGGAGCGCTTGGTGGCCCAGGTGTTCTCGAGCGTGGCAACCAATTACGACGTGATGAACGACGCTATGAGCGGAGGTATCCACCGGTTATGGAAAGACCAGTTCATCCGGCGGCTGGCCCCGCCGCCCGGCACGGTGCTCCTGGACGTGGCCGGTGGGACGGGCGATATCGCCCAGCGGTTTCTCAACTACTGCGATAGCGTCCATGGCGACCAGACCGCCCGTGTCCACTTGATCGACATCAATCCGGATATGGTTGAGGTGGGCCGCCAGCGGTTCAAGAACTCGGCCTATGATCTGCGGTCCCAGGTCACCTTGGAGGTCGGCAACGCGGAAGATTTGAGTACCGTACCATCCGAGTCTGTTGACGCCTATACCATTGCCTTTGGGATTCGTAACTGCACCCACGTCGACCAGGTGGTTCGCGAGGCCTACCGTGTCCTCAAGCCCGGGGGTCGCTTCATGTGTCTCGAGTTCAGCCACGTCGACAACCCCGTCGTCGGCCAGTAAGTGTCGTGCTGTCTAGACGGGCCGTTAAAACGGCCGATCTATACACGGTTCAGAAACCGACATGGAAGCGCTCCCTATCAGACAGGGCTACTCCTCCGTCCTCACCTCTCTGACCGACCTAACTGTCTTCTCACCGCTCGTTTGTGATTATTAATATTTTTTCATCTCCTCCCGCCATCCTGCCCACGCCATCCAGAATCTATGACCTTTATTCTTTCCAGGTCATCCCGGCCCTGGGCCAGCTGATCGCCGCCGACCGTGACTCGTACCAATACCTCGTGGAGAGCATCCGCAAGTTTCCCCGCCAAGACAAATTTGCCCAGATTATCCGCGACGCCGGCTTCTACACTGTGGGTAGCGGGTACGAGAACCTGACATTCGGAGTGGCCGCGATCCACTCTGGATTTAAGCTTTAGGTCACTACACTTTCAGCCGTGTGGTTTAGGTTGAGCGGCTAGGTGGGCATCGAAGTGTAGCATCGCGTTCTCGGTAACTACTAATTAGGATCTGGGGTGTACACGGGCCATAATGAAAATAAATTTCGCGTATCAGTGGCAACGATGGCATGCAGCCGGCTTACCGTCAACCCTAGATAAAGTTATATGGCACAGTCGATGGGTATCGGGCCGTGGACCGTGGAACCCTACGGGTGGAATCTAGACCATGAGGCTTCAGTAGCATATGGCCAAAGGTCGCCTGCCTTAGATTCACTATAAATAAAATTTCCATTTCACCTGAGGCTTCAGTAGCTAACCGGCTGGCATTAGCACCAGGCTTGCAGCCATACTCGGGACGGCGCCTCACAGGTATTCAACGACCAATTAAACTACCCCCCTCGTTGGTTTTTCGTCACCCAGGTGCCTGCGTGGGATGGCTCCGGTGCACTCACTCACCCACGAGAAGCCTACACGGCCTACCGGTACCCAAGACATTCCGAAGGGGTAGCCCATCAGACCGCCATCTGGTCGTTTCTCTACTGCCAGTCCATCTCTGCTGGTTGTACCCACACCATCACCCCATTTGTATAGTTAGGCGGCGCATCTCCTTATCCATCGCCCTGTCCCCTTCCGTTCCGACTATGCAACTGCTTCGTACCTTACAGGGTGGCCGCCATCTATTTTTGGCCGCCCTGGTTCTCGTGGGCATCAGCCAGGCGGCTGTTGTCATGGCCCGTGCCGTCAATTCCGCCGTGAGCGAGGCTTCTGGCGATCTGACCCAGGTGGTTGTCACGCGGAAGGTCGACCTGTCCCGTACCCTTGTGCGCGAGAAAGTCGACACAGAGCTCCGCAACACCGGCCAGGCTCCTGTCCAGCACTACTACTGGCTGATGCCCAATGCCACCGCGGCGCAGGTGGGTCTGGTCTATGCCAATGATGTGGCCACGGGCGAGGCCCTGCTGGTAACACCGCTGCCTGACGTGGTGCGCGATGACGCCACGGCCGAGACCTACGCGGTCTTTGACATTGAACTGCTCCACCCGTTGGCCCCCGGTCAGTCGACCAAGCTCAACGTCCTGGTCGCCCACACCGCGGCTCTCTCCCCGCTCCCGCGCGCCCTCCCGCAATTTGGTCAACAGTATCTGGTCTATTCGGGTGACGCCTACCTGCCTAGTCTGTACCCGTCGAAGCGCCAAACGACTAAGATCACCCTACCCTCCGGAAAAACGGAGAGCTTCAGTGACCAGCCGACTCCGGTGGCCAAGTCCGGCCGTACCATCACCTACGGGCCATACCGCGACTTGCCCGCCTTTGCCCGCGCTCCGCTGCGCGTGCATTACCCATGCGACTTAATCCCACTGGTCATACCGACTGCCGAGCGTCATGTGGAGATCAGCCACTGGGCGGGCCACGCGTCCGTGGACGAGCACGCGGTGGTCAAGCACAATGGAGCCGTGCTAAAGGGCCACTTCCAACAGGTCTTGCAGCTGATTCCCAACACTCCGGTTGGAATCGTAATCAACAACTTTGCCCTGGAGCTGCCGGTCACTGCCCACAGCGTTTACTTCAAGGACGAGGTGGGTAACGTGTCCACGACCCACTTGCGCTACGACCGCCCGCGGGCCGCCGTCCTCGAGTTTATGTCACGCTACCAGCTCGCCGGCGGCTGGATCTACAACTGGAATCACGGGTACAAGCAACCCCTCACCGACCTGCTGCGCTACGACCCATCGACTGAGCGCTACAACCTCCGCGTCACCCTGCCTAGCTACTTCCCTGACGCCCCTGTTGAGGATGCCTATCTCGAGGTGGTGCTCCCCGAAGGCGCCCAGGATGTGGCCATCCGTACCGCTGCCACCCTTGATGACGTTACCGAGGGTACCTTCTACAGCTACATGGATAGCGTTGGCCGCCCGACCGTCCGCATTCACCGTCGCCTGGTCGTCCCCGAGCTTGACCAGTTTCCCATCATCGTGTCATATCGCTTTAACCCGCTGTACCTACTCCTTAAGCCGTTCGTCTTGGCTGGCGCCCTGCTGGCCTTCTTTGGCCTGGCCTCCGCTGTCTCCCGGATGAACTTTCAGCTGCTCCCCCACCACGGTTCCCACGCTACCAGTGTCCCAGTTAAGGATACCAACGAGCCAGCGGTTAGCAGCACACCAGGCCTTAGCAAGAAAGTCGCCGCTGCCCCGTCCACCCCTGTGCCCACTCGGAAGGCCGGCGTGCCCGAATCAGGCAAAAAGAAACGGAGGGGCAAGAACTAGGCATTGCTCCGTACCGTGCGGGACCTGGATTCTTTCCCTGTCGGGTTAGCAGGTTGGTTGAGTGGTCTAGGATACAGTCTCGAGTATTTGGTGCAATGGCGACCTTTTCGCTCCATCAACAGAGCTGGTTTCACCAGTCGGATTGATCGTTGGCTACAACCGCATTCGATAGGGGGGCGGGGGTATGCTCAGTCCCTCTGCCAGTCCGAATAAAAATCACGTGATACAAATATACGGGTTGTAGCTCCAAATAGCTTCCAAACTCCGCCCGAGTGGAATGGCCTTGCCGGCAGCTTGTTTTGATTACGCTGCGCAGCCGATAGCGCTATCTCTGCTCCTGAGGACCCCTTTCCCCAAAATACCTTAACCAGAATTCTCGCGTCAAACCACATCCGTTCACGACCCCGCTCCACGTTACCAACTCCGCATCTTCATATTCCTTCTCCCCCTCTAGCGACAGCGCTTACGACCAAGTCCAAACCACCGCCTCTCCATTACTATGCTCAACTACGGTAGCATGACCCCGCGCAACGGCGGGGGTGGTCTTGGCGCGGGTGGTACGGTCGGCGGGCGTGCTCCGTACAGCTTCCCAGCCCTACCGCCCGCCGAAATACTCCAGTGCATGAACGACCTACAAATCCCGTTTACGGAAGAAGACCTCATGAAGCCGACGCCGCAGCGCATGCAAGTGGTCTACGAGGCCTTCGTTGATATCTTCATGGGCATCACTAGCGACCAGTTTGAGGACCCTAAAGTTGAGCTTGCCAACCTCATTGAGTTCCCCGAAATTCATGCCGATAGCACTGTGCTTATGACATTTTACCACCATGTGTAAGTTACCTAGAGTTCAATGGTAATTGGAGACAGACACAGCAAGGGAGGAGGAAAGGAGAGAAAGAGAAGGAGAGGGGAGGTCAGCTGTTCGTATAACTTCGCTAGGCAGTCCTGGACTATCGTCAGGTCCCTATCCAGACCGTCCGTTGTGCAGACGGGGCCCAAGGCCACAGACCGAATACCATCTAGCCTGCTAACCCTTTTCACTTTCTACTTCGGGTTGTTCCGCACCTGCAATATCACATCTCAATTCGGCCTCGCCACCACCAGCCGCCGCTTGATGCACGAAGTGGGTATCAAGGACTTTAGCCTGCGCGAAATTCTGCGACCCGAACCTGGGCAGGTCAAACGGGTCCTGAGCGCCATGATAAACTTTGCCAAGTTCCGCGAGGAGCGCATGGCCGTGTACGATAAATATGTCAACCAAGCGGTAAGTGACCCGGGGATCCATTGTCGGTAGCGTGCCCCCCCCCGAGTGATGGATCCTTGATGCTGAAGTGGAACAAAACTAATCACTGGCCATGCACTGGACTACCCCCGCTCACCTTGTGCCCTCAGGACGACTACGCCAAGCGACTCAGCTCGCTACAGCAGGAGCAACAAGAGCTTCAAGAGAAAATCAATATGATCCGGTGAGTCAAAACCATCCTCTTATCCGTAGCCTCCGTCGAATTTATCGATTCTGTCGCTCACTTCCCGTTAATTTTATTATTTTTTCTTTCTTTCGTAGGGCCTAGTGTCTACCTACTAACCTCTCCCCAACCCGAACCGCTCCTATGTCAAATCACTGCGACATATTCTTGTAGTCACCGCCAGGTACAAGAGCAGCCACAGGTCGTCAAACTCAAGGATGACAACGAGAAGTTGCACCAGGAAAACGCGCGCATCACGGCCACGTATAACGTCATCAAAAAAGATGTGAATGCCATTCGCGACGAATACAAAGAACTACACGAGATCGTGGTAAGTACCCGGCAAGGCTCATTAGGGTCCTGGAGGACATTGCTAGACGCACTCGACCGGTGGAGTTGGCGTTGACAGACTTTGCCACCTGCTACCCTACGCTCACCTCAGACCCTTAATCACTACCCTCCCCTTGCGCACGTTGTCAGGCAAAATGTCAAACCGAGGAGAACGAGCTGCGTAACCGAATCAACGACCTTAAGTCCAAGATCGTACAGGACCCTGAGAAGGCTAAGGAGGAACTCCAGGAGATGAACGAAGTGGTAGCACAGAGCCGGCACAGTCTGGCCGGGCTCGAGCACAAGCTACGTCAGCTGGAGATACGCATCGAGACGATGGACGTGGTAGAGCAGGAATTGTCGGCCAGCCTCCGACTCCAGGAGGACTGCCAGACGGAAGAGCATAAGGTCGAGGAATCCCTCCAGCAAATCACCCGCGACCGAGAACAGCTTGAACAGCGCCAGATCCAATTCCGCGAGCTCGAAATGGGCCAACAGCGGCTGCGGCGCCAGCTCGACCTGGCCCAAGACAAGTCTGCTCGCCTCGAAAAGCAACGGACGATGAAAATGGAGGGACTTTTGGCCAAGAAGAAGCAGTTGCAGGCCGACTTAGAGGAGGCCAGCCAGGAAGCCGAGGCCGCCAAGGAGAAGATCACCCGTAGCAAGCGACTGACCGAGGAAATGGAACAACGGGTAAGTATTAGAGGTTTACAACCTCCTGAGTTCTGGCTAGACTGGTGCCTAATGGCTATCTTCAGTCCCCATGGGGCCGAGCTAAAAGAAAGAAGGCAATGGCATGTCCATTAGTACTGACATCCGAATTAATGACTAACACCTCCCCCCTACTGAACTAATGGTCCACTCATCTTGGATTTGTAGACGACCGAGCTTCGCGACAACACCGAGAAAGAGCTCGAGGCCATGCTAACAGATTACCTACGCCTGAAAGACCGTGTTGAAATGTACCAACACAAACTGCTTCAACTCATCACACCGGGCCGCTACCCAGCCCAATGACCAACCCATGGCCAACTGTTTCCTATGTAGCTTATATCCTAATTAGCATTTTGTACTAGACATCTACGGTATTGGCATTAGTAGAATGAGCAGGTAAATCAACAATTTGCGAAGACAAGTAGAGGGAGGGAGAGGGGGACACATCACAAGTATGGTGGGGTAACTGAAGATCCTAATCAAGGCGAGTGACTAGCCATACGATATATCCGCGTGAGGGTATTCGAGGATAGTATCAGAACGGGCTCAAACCGTCCACCAGAACTTGGTGGGTTATCTGCAGGGTGTGGCCGGATAAAAGTAACATACCGCGTAATGAGGCAGACAATACCCAAGAGCCAGTAGGATGCGTACTCGAGTGACATTCCCCCATTTATAGGGTACTGCGCGAAAATTGCCCGAAGAGTTGCCCAAGATATTGTGACGGGGGGACATTGCAGCCGACAGAGGAGGGATCACTAGAGGAGAAGGCTAAGGGAGGGCCATAGGCAGGTAGGCTAAATTAAATGAAGACAGTAGCTGATTACACTGTAACCAAACGAAGGGGAAAGGTGAAATCAGTTCAGGTCCACCCCTGGCAGCTTTGTATCAATCATTATCACCAGAAGATCCAGATAATTGCGGAAAAAAGAAAACTACAGGGTTCACTCCCCTTAACCATTTTCCCCTATCATATACTCAAATGACTTTATAGCGGCATTCAATCGGAGCAGGTATGTATACATAACGTATTCTGCCCGGCAATAAGGAAATGGGGTTCATGCGCTCCAGATGTCAAATGACTTCCCTCCTGCCCCCCTTTAATTATGCAAACAGGAACCATCTCACCTCCAGGCCGTATACTTTAGACAAAGGGGGCAGTTAACTTTAGAGAAAAAACTTGTCTGCAAAAAAAAAATCCCTTTACCTTTCAAACACATTCTGGGGAATTGCCTAATTATCCTTGGCCTACTTGCCTACTTCCCTCCTCTGCTGTTTCCACTGCCCAATTGCTAAGCTTGGTTACATTACAATGGCCAAAGGTCTTCTATTGACCATAAATGCCCCCAGGCTATCCAGGTTGCGCGATCCTGTAACCAAGTTAAGCAAGTGGGCAGTGATAACGACAAAGGTAGTGCAACAATGAGAGCCGGCAGAGCCCTCCACGCCTGAGGCCCCAGAGCCAGGCCCAGAAGCCCAGGCAGATAGAGACCCTCCTGCACCTTTCCACTTGCACAGTGAGACACCTACTTCCCAAAAAAGGCAACCGCGCCCCAAGAACTATCCCCCGGCAGGCGGTGACAGCCTGCGTAATTGGGATTGATTGACGCAGACCCCACTGACACAAACAAGAGAGAGGAAAAACGACCCATGGCATCACTAGTGCCTTCGATACCCTCACAACGATGACAAAAAAAGCAACTATATATACTGTAATTGAGAAGAGAGGAAAAAGAAGAATCAGCTAACTTCTGCCCCTGGCAGGTTTTAGGCTATCAATCGATCACTCATAGGAAAATTCTATCCCTTAGAGAGTGAGCATGACATCCAAACGACCAGGAAAAGAAAAAAGGGGATTCACCCCTTTCCTCCCCCCTTTCCATCTAAGGACTCACAAGCTGCGCTCAACAAGCACGTTTTATTCCGGAAAATAGACTGTAACCGAAAGGAAAGGGAAAGGGGAATCAGTTCACTTTTGCCCCTGGTAGGTTTTAGGCTATTTATGGACCACTCATGGGAAATTCCAATTCCTCAGAGAGTGAGCATGACATCC
>JANBPT010001287.1:0-11259 GCA_027575765.1 Tieghemiomyces parasiticus | reverse complement strand
ACCCTTGGTGAGTTCTTGGCGCCCTTGATCGAATGCCAAATGCCGCCGCCGATGGCGCCCATGGCGAAGGCGCCACCGAGGTCGTTCAGGATGACCCACGGGCAGGGATCGCGGGTATGATCGGAGCTACGCATGTTGGTGCTGGGGAATGGATACTAGCGTGAGAAGTGAGGACTGAATAAAGCGGGCTGGAGGTATACGAGTCGGTAGGGGCGATGTGGCATGCGAAGAAGTGGGTGCGAATGCGACTGCTGCAAAGCGGTGGGTCGAGGAGAAGGACAGGGGCCGGTAGTGAGGAAAGCGGGTAGCCTGTAAGCAACCTGACTGACGATGGCACTGGCTTGGCCAGCTCGAGTGGGGATGGTACGTGGCCAACCAAAAAAAAAATAATAAGACTGGCCATGCAGCACTGCTAGCGTCGGTTAATGTGTAATTGGCCTGGGCTGGGGTTAGCCTGGGCTATCTTTGATGGGGGCCAAGTGTGTATGCTGTATAAGGCCTATCGTTGTCAACGCGGTCACCTGACCGATAGTCGAATACCTACACATACGGCCGGGGCTACGCGAACATTTGAGCTATTGCGTGCATCAAGGCCCCGGACCACAAGGGGATAATCCCTCGCCTGCCCAAGGTAGCACTCCATGATTCAGCTCGTTTTATGAACCTGGACGCCCTGTTGAATGGAATGACCGTGCCCTGACTTCTACCTGCCCATACTGCCACCTCTATCTCTATCGTACCTACTACATTTCTTTTTCTTTCCCATAATCCTCACGGAATTTCCCTCACCAGAACCAGTATGACGGAAGCCTCGCAGCCGCCTGTCCAACTGCCGGAGTGGGTCCAGGGGACCTCGACCGCACCGCTGAGCGACCAGGACAAGGTAAACCTAGAGAAGGCGCGGGCGTATGCCAAAGACCTCCATTCTCTTCTGGTTTACTGCCAGGCCAAGGATGAGCCGGTCCCGGAAATCCCCCCCGTGGCCCTCTCCAACAACCCGTTCCTGGACTCCTCGATCGACCCGACCACCTTGCACAACCTGTCGAAGGTGTACGTGGGTTCGATCAGCCCAGAGCTGAACGAGGACCATATCCGGGCCATCATGGCACAATACGGTGCTGTCCGCGAGCTGAGCATGGCTTTGGACCCACTGACGGGCAACCACCGGGGGTTCTGCTTTATGGAGTACGAAGTTCCCGACGCCGGGGACATGGCGGTGGAACTCCTGGACGGTGCGCGGGTAGGTAACAAGGCCCTGCGGGTGGGGCGGCCTAACCAGTATAACACCTCTCTGCTCGGCACCCTCCCACCGACCGTTCCGGGACGTCTCTACATCGCTAGCGTTAACGAACACATTGATGAGAGCAGCCTGCGCGCCGTTTTTGAGCCCTTCGGTACGCTGGATGGTCTTGTGCTCATCCCCGACGTGTTGCGACGCCGTCACAAGGGCTACGGATACCTGCAATATGCCGATTCGGCCAGTGCCGACATGGCCCTTGCTGCCATGAACGGGTTCGACCTGGCTGGCTTACCCCTCCGGCTCCGTAAATCGGCCATTGGCGCCGCGCTACCCGAGGGCATGGCGCTCATCGAGCGGTTGGGCGATCTCAAAGTGCCCTCGGAGGTCTTCGCCAACCATCAGCCCACCGTAGCCCTTCCGCACATCCAGCCGGCCGGCCCCGGCGGGGCCGGGATGGGCGCTGGCGTCGCCCCGCCCCCCTCTGGCCTGGGTAACGTGGCACCCTACAACGCCCCCGGCAGCGGGGCCAACGCCACTGCCGTCGCCACCACAACGCCAGCTGACCCATCCAGCGATACGACGTGGCTGACCGCGGACTCGGTGGCCCATGAGGAGGGCAACGGTAACCTGACCAACGCCCAGCAGCGGTACAGCCTGATGCAGAAATTGGCCCAGCGCGGGGTATCCACGGTACTCCAGGTGACCAACGTGGTGGCGTTGGAAGAGGTGGACGATGAGCTGCGCGAGGAATTTGGTGAGGAATGCGCCAAGTTCGGCCAGGTGGTTAAAGTGGCCGTGCACACCGAACCGGCCAACCCGCCCGACCAGCAGGTCAAGGTCTTTGTTCAGTTCCTCGACGCCTCCGGTTCTCAGGCCGCGCTGGCCGCCCTTAACGGGCGCTGGTTCGGCGGCCGCCAACTCGCTGCACGACTTTACGACCAAAATAAGTTTTACGCCGACGACTACACGGGGTGAAATCAGATCCAACGTGGGGAGTGTGCTTTACCAATGAACCGCACAGATCATGTAAACTGCGTATCTAAAATCATCGAACCCTCGTTTCCCTGCTGCGCGCGACGAGCCGCCCACCTTATTCATCAGATAACGAGCCGTAGTGTGCAATGGAAATACTTTGTTATTTTATTAAAACAGACGTCCTGTTGGTTGCCGAGAGCCATGCGTAGGTTTGCTTGCTGAAGGGGTCAAAGCACGGGCCTATTCCTCAAGCTTGGCCAGGATCTCGGACTCGCGGAACAGAAGCAGGTCCTCGTTGTTGACCTTGACCGTGGAGCCGCCGAACTGGGGGAGCAGGACGCGGTCGCCCTCCTTGAGCTGGAGGGGGATCACCTTGCCTTCCTTATCGACGAGGCCCCGGCCGACGGCCATAATGTGACCCTCCTGGGCGCTCTCCTGGCTCTTCTCGGGAATGTAGATGCCGGAGGCGGTGCGCTGTTCGGGCTGAATGCGCTTGACCAGGATGCGGTCGAGAAGGGGAATGACCTTGCGGATACCGGCACGGGCGGACATGGTGATTAGGACAGGGTAGACTAGGATTGGAGGAGGGGTAGAGGAGTAAAGGATCGGCGGATCGGACAGGATCAGAAATGGGCAAAGCAAGAACAAGGTATCGGGCGTAGGCGTTAAGCGGCGGGTCAAGGACAGGCTGGCGGGGCGCGAGCGTGACGGGGGGGGGCGACTGTTAGGGTATGAATTATTCCAGTACCCCCCCCCCACTTGGGGATTATTTATGGGCCTGGCGGGGCTAGGTTGGGCCGCCAAGGGTGATGGACTTCGTCACGACGGGCGCAACGGCTCACCAGTCTGCATGCTGGCAAGCCGGCCGACGACTGCCGTTTCCCCTCCTGGCACCATAGAACCCCGCTGGGATCGGGGTGTCCAGAAGGTTCGGTTAAGGGCTACGGGGCTAACCGTGGGCATACCAGCCACCGCCCATCCCTAGCGCCGCTGTCTGGCCAGAGGTGATCGAGTGTTTGAGATGAAGAGGCTGGGCTTCGGCCATGGAAGGTCGCAGAAACACCCAAAGGCCGGTTAGCCAGCGGCAACCACACACGCCACTTGCCCCAAAAGTACTCTGCCCCCACCCACGCTCATTCGTGGGTGACGCGGCGTGCCGCAGTTAAGCAGTCCAATATCAATTTTTTTCGCAGCCACTGATCGGACCGCGGGCTTGTGGAGAACCGACTCCCTCCCACCACAACATTCGTCTGCCAATGACCGAGTGTTCGGCGAGTGACCCCCCCCCCCCGCCGCTGGGAGACCCGAGATACCTCACCGTCACTTCAAGGAAGCAGGCCGGAGGGGAGGCGAGGCAAGGAGAGTCCAGGAAGGCTCCAGAAGTGTACCTGTACTCCTCGTCCAGGCAGCATAGGGGGCAAAGCAGTCAAGGTGGAAAGCGACGGAAGGAGGAGGAGGCGGGCGACTCTCGGCTCGCGTTATAATAGGCCTTACGAAACCCGCCCACCCGACGCCCCCAGTCACTTTCCCACCACGTCGATTCGACCTCCCCCCTCGCCGGCTGCCGTTCAGAGAGCCCTTGTATTATCCAGTCCCTCCACCGCCTTCCTACTTCTGATCACCTTTGCTGTACGCATCCCAGTAGACCTATTGTGGATTTCAAAGCTCTTCTGTTCGAGTGATTCACGCCCCCCACCCTTCTAATACGCCCACTCCTACTTGTATCAGGTAAGTCCACACTGCCCTTCCCTATCGACATTTCCCTGTCCCGAACGACAGCGCTCCCGGGAACACGATCCGCGCCCTCCCGTCACGCTGGCCTGGTTCTTAGCTAAGCAGGGGCAACTGGCCGTGGATCCGTTCCCACCTACTGGAGCCAGTTACCCCTATGGCGCGGTCAAAGCTACCAGTACCGGATCTAACCACCCCCACCCAAGCTCTGCTTCTACTACCCCTCCCCTGTAACCTCCATGCCTCTCCCCTCCGCGTAACGATACATAGTTCTAAGCATGTCCAACCTGATCCGCACCACTCGCTCCTTGGCCGCCAAGCCCGCCCGGGCCTCGGGCATTCTGCAGGCCAGCTGCTACTCCACTCACAAGGAGCTCAAGTTTGGCGTTGATGGCCGGGCTTCTCTTCTTAAGGGTGTCGATATCCTAGCCAACGCTGTAGCCGTCACCCTGGGCCCGCGTGGCCGCAACGTGTTGATCGAGCAGGCTTACGGCAGTCCCAAGATCACCAAGGACGGTGTCACTGTGGCCAAGAGCATCACCCTTGAGAACAAGTTTGAGAACCTGGGCGCCAAGCTCGTGCAGGACGTGGCCAACAAGACCAACGAAACCGCCGGTGACGGTACCACCACCGCTACCGTGCTGACCCGTGCCATCTTCACCGAGGGTGTCAAGAACGTGGCCGCCGGGTGCAACCCCATGGACCTGCGCCGTGGCGTGCAGACCGCTGTCGAGAAGGTGGTCACCTTCCTCAAGGAGAAGGCCCGCCCCATCACCACCAGCGAGGAGATCGCCCAGGTTGCCACCATCTCCGCCAACGGCGATAAGGCCGTTGGTCAGCTGATCGCCCAGGCCATGGAGAAGGTTGGCAAGGAAGGAGTCATCACCTGCAAGGAGGGCAAGACCATTGAGGACGAGCTTGAGGTCACCGAGGGTATGCGCTTCGACCGCGGCTACATCTCCCCGTACTTCATCACCAACCCCAAGACCCAGAAGGTCGAGCTCGAGAACCCGCTTATCCTGCTGTCCGAGAAGAAGATCTCGTTGATGCAGGACATCATCCCGGCTCTGGAGGCCGCCGCCACCAGCCGCCGCCCCCTGCTCATTGTGGCTGAGGACATTGACGGCGAGGCCCTGGCCGCCTGCATTGTTAACAAGCTGCGCGGGCAGCTGCAGGTATGCGCTGTCAAGGCCCCCGGCTTTGGCGACAACCGCAAGTCCATTCTGGGCGATCTGGCGGTGCTCACCAACGCCACTGTCTTCTCGGACGAGCTGGAGCTGAAGCTGGAGAAGGCCACCACCACCGACCTGGGTTCCATCGGTTCCGTCGTGGTCACCAAGGAGGATACCGTCTTCCTGGACAGTGCCAGCGCCAAGGACCGCATCGCCGAGCGCTGCGAGCAGATCCGGGCCGCCATCGCCGACTCGAGCATCTCTGACTACGAGCGCGAGAAGCTGCAGGACCGCCTGGCCAAGCTGTCGGGCGGTGTCGCCGTCATCCGCGTGGGTGGCGTGTCGGAGGTCGAGGTGGGTGAGAAGAAGGACCGTATCGTGGACGCCTTGAACGCCACGCGGGCGGCCGTTGAGGAAGGTATCGTGCCCGGCGGTGGCGTGGCCCTCCTCAAGGCTACCCAGTGCCTGGCTGAGTACAAGGCCCCCAACTTTGACCAGCACCTAGGTGTCAACATTGTGCGCGCGGCCCTGCAGCGCCCCTGCCGGACCATCGTGGACAATGCTGGCAGCGAGGGCGCCGTCGTGGTGGGCAAGCTCATCGAACAGCACCTCGACCAGTTCAACTACGGCTTTGACGCCGCTACCGGCGAGTACGGTGACATGATCGAGCGTGGTATCCTTGACCCCCTCAAGGTCGTCCGTACCGCCCTCGTCGACGCCTCCGGTGTCGCTTCCCTGCTCACCACCTCCGAGTGCATGATCGTCGACGCGCCGCCCAAGGAGTCTGCCGCCCCTGCCGCTCCCGCCGGCGGTATGGGTGGCATGGGTGGTGGTATGTTCTAAGCTACCCCATATCTTGTCTGAGTCGTACTTGTTCGCCCCCTGCGTTCCCTGAATTTACACATCCCCGATCGAATAGATGAGGAGGTGGGGGGGACACGTTGGCATCGGGCGGGCAGGTATCTAATTAACGTTTCCTCCAATCCGTTAGCTAAAATTTCTATTCTAAGTAAAGCATCAAAAGTATATTTGTCAGAGTTAATCCTGTGATCACATTTACTTCAAAATGGCCATCAAAAGAATTACAGAGCAAGTAAATTGGGGTCTTGCAGTGACTTCAATGGTGCGAAGTTAGACCTGAGGGAGCAGCCATCACTCCTCCCCCTTTTGTTACAAAATCGTTGCAATCTACCATGGGCGCCAAGGTGGATCATGCTGTCAACGGGCTAATCCGAGTACCGGCCTCGACACTTAAACTCAGACGAGCCAGAAGAAGAAGCCCAAGCCCACAGGAAAATTCCTTAACCCCAAACCCTCCAGCGCCCCGGTTAGAACGAAGTCTGCTTATATCATGGTGAATACTGTTAACCAGAAGCCCGGGCGGCCCCCCCCGTAGAAAAAAAAAGACAGTGGCCACTGGCGAATCGGAGGGGGGAAAGGGTAGGTCTTCTCTCACCAATAGGCCCCGGTTTGTTGATTACATTAGGGCCTAAAAACTGTAACATCGTCCGCTTTACACTTCGTGCTTTCCTGTCGATACGATCTCTGAACGTTACTTTCACGATCCGATTCCTGTCTCGAATAAATAGCACATTTGAAATACATGTATGATGTGCAAGGTGATGTTGCAACGGCACCATCAGTAAAGACAAGTTAAAATGCTACAATAGTGAACCGATGGACTTACCATGTTCCCTGCTGGTAAAAACGCAGCTAAAATAATTCGGTCTAAATTCACGTGCTGTTGATAGACAAAGTTGAACTCCCTGACCTGAAGGCGAGTGGTTTGGCAGGGTAGATTAGCCACCCCCAGGGCAACCTGCCGATTTTTTCGTGTTCTGTGTTAAGTTGTCGGACGTCGGTATGGGAGAACAATCTATTCTAAACCAGGGAGATAACGGTCTGTGAGTCTAAATGATCACCTTCCTGTGTCATTCGTGAGTATGGCGGTGCGATATGATATGTACAGGGAGGTGCATATGGTGACATCAACACCACCAGTGGATGTCGATACTGGACACACCAGACAAGTGTTGCAAGCCAAATATTAGATATCCTCCTGTCATTTACTTTACATCACGTCCCCGCCCATGACTTAAGGCGTCCCCTCCCCCCCCCTGCTTATGCTTAACAACGTATGCAAAATTACAACTCTATGAGGTGTTATTAACTGACCCCCGAGTAGATTTTGTGTGACAAGTATACTTAGGGACCATGCATGAGCCTTGTGTTCATCTAGGCGTTGCTGGGTTGGCAGCAGGAGTGAAGCTGATGAGTGTAGCGGGCATCTCAGTCACCCAAGGGATCCCCATGTCGCGATATACATAGCCATCGACTATGATAAGGTCGGCTGACCTTTCTAATTTGAAGGATAAAAAATAAACACGGGGCAAGTGCATTAAGAGGAAAATATATATATTAGGATATTACAGGACCGCTGTGCGGCCTAATGACAATAAGCCCCCCGCGCCACTCGATACAATGTGAGAGAGTGGCGCTGCGGCAGGGTACCTTCATGTTTGAAACGCCCGCCAGAGTGGGTTAACAATGAAAAAACCGATATGCGTTGGGGTATGTGATTTTTTCCCCCGGCCGGACTGCTTGGGAAAGGGGCTTAACTCTTCGGCGTTCGTAGCTGCGTATGAGGTATTAATTATTTTCATGAATTAAAGTCACAACCGGGAGATAGCTCAGGACGTATCTTTCCGAAAGTTTTCGGGCAATCGCATCACCTTGCAGAATCACCTTTTCTTTTTCTCCGGGACCCCCAGCCGACTATATTGTAAGTTCTAGATACTATAATGGATGAAAATTGCGAGTAAGGATAGCGTGTGCGGGTCAATCAAACGTCATCGAAAAAAAAACAACCAGTGTAGGGGTCGGGATCCCATCTGGCCCATTGAGCAGGGAGATGTGAGAAGTGTCGATTGGCGTTCCTTTTCCCTCCGCAGCTACGGGATGCCCGACGGTCACGGTCGCTACTAATGAAATCGGCGGAATATCGATTGTCAATATTGGGCCGCCAGGAAAGCGGACCTTCAAGGCTAATGGCGGGGGATGTTCCCACATCCATCTGCATCGTGTGGTTTCTCCATGAATGGTAGTATTGAAACGACACGCCACTGAGACGAAAGGTGGTGAGCCCAGTAGGAGTTGGGTCTTGGTTAGACCGAAATTCATAATGAATTGACCGTAGTGACCCAGTCCCAGCGAAATGGGACCTACCCTAGAACGCACGGAAGACCGGACACGGCTGGTGGCGGAATTGCTGATCCGAAGTTCTTCTCCAGAATTCTCCCCAGTAGGGAAATCGACGAGCCCAGGATCGGATGAACCCTACGGGTATCCAAATCCCATTACGAACTAAACGACCCCAGGGAAACTCCTATTTCCCCGACTTGCCTGTTTTTGATACGCTGTGGGGGGAGACACTATTGTTCAGACTGTAAGAATTCGGCCGTCCGCGGCACCCTTAACGCTCTTAAGAGAGAGTCGTTCTTTCAAGAGAATGGAGCCAACATGCCCACATAACCCGGCCCGCCAAGTCTTCCTGGTTGTGGCATAATGTGTTGGTGAGATTGCTTACAATACCTTGAATACCCTGTCCCCAACCCAACTGCGGCCTTGAAATAGAAATGACTATAGCGGAACGTCTTCGCGACTCGCACGCTTGAATGATTCTGGAATAATTAAACCTATTACTTGGAGGGTTCAGTCGTGCAGCGAAGCGCATAACCCCAGGCTCTACCTCGAGAGAAAAAAAATAAAAACAGGAAAAGTTGACTAGCAGCTACGGCTGGGGGGGGGCTTTAGAAATGTTATGTTTCATGTCCTCCGTCCGCCTCTCCATGCCATTCAATGGTTGACCCTTCATCGTTCGAATTTATCACTTTTCTATCAAATACCCCAACATTAGCACGGCTGGCGGTCCTGGTGGCAGTCAAGACGACCACCAGGACCGTCGCAGCAGGTAGGGAGGTATGGTGCCATCTAACTATTGGAACCGCGCAACGGTACAGTATTGTCATTATTACCGCCTCCATGGCCATCAATGCCGTGCCCGGCCGCCGCAGTGGCAACGATCCACCGACAGTGACAGGCTTCCGCGTGGTCCGGACTGAGGTGCTAGGTCATGGACTTGGTCCGTCAGATTGATTGCAGTGAGCAACCCCACTAGAATTGATGGACCAGCACTGAGCGTCATCCGACTGGGAAGGCAGAAACTAAGGTGGCAGTTGCCTGTTGCTAATTGTCGGCGTGTTCAGTTAAGGCTGATATAGACGAACTGGAAATTTATAACGATGTATACAAGGCTAGCGGGGCGGCGGAGGGGTTCACATTGCGACATGTACTCTGGACTGTGACCAGCTGGTTTATCCGCATCCTCCATGCAAACTCTTCGCCCCCCTCTCTCTCTCCCCAACGCATACCTAAACCCTGTCGTGGACCCCGCGGTAGCGCTCGTATCGTCACCAGTATACGCTTCGACTCCGTTGTCCTCTTTCTGGAGCCATTCGACATCCGGCATCCTCCTGAACGAATATCAGCATCTTCCGCCTCACGCTTTGCCATCCCCCCTCTTACCCCAAGATCACGATGATGTAAAAACATTGTTCGGCCGGCGGTGCGCCCTCCGTATACCATACCGCTCTTTCCCCTGATTATCTTGGTTAGAAGGGCTAGCACCAGTGTGGCCAACCGCACGGCGCGTTGCACCAACGAATGTGAGCAGATAGGTTAGAAGTGGGAGGCGGGTGATGCGGACCGTTTCACAAAGATGGTGAGAACGCCAAGGGGAGGATGAAAAGGAAAAGAGGCGGCAGTGGAGACGAATGTGGCGATTGGCGCCGCTTGGATAGATTCCTGCACACTTCACCAGGATTTCCGTACTGGTACAATTCTCCCTCTAGACTCCCACTTTAGATAGCCTACGTGGTCTTCTGACAATAAGGCTGCACCCATCCTCATGGCATCAAGAGCCGGAGGCAATGCAGTAGCGGTTGCCAAATATAGCGGCAAGGAGGCGGGAGGATGGAAGGTTGTCACCACATATAAAAGGAACTGGTCTCGGTCGTCCGCCATCAAGTCACTCACCTCGGCAACTCCGTGCATCCATCCACCAATACCCGACAATTTCATCTTCCCGCCGGTTCGTATCCTCTTCTCTACGGCTACCTCACCACTTGCTCTCTCTCTCTCTCCTTCTTTCTCAACTCTGGTTGCTGCACCTCACTTAGCACCACTCCCATTGTACCATAGTGTTCAGATACGCTGCGGCCACTCCTTGTCGTGTCGCTTTCCCTCTTTCCCGTCATCACATTCCTCGACTATATACCGCTATCATGACCTACTGGGGCCACTCAGACATCCAGTTCGTCGTCCCGACGCCCGGTGCGCCGTACTATGCTGCTGCCGCGGGCGGCGGTGCTAAGCAGGGCGGTGGGCCCAGCGCCCACCACTTCATCAAGGTCAACGTTGGCGGTGGTGGTGGCGGCGGCAGCGGTGGCAACAAGGGAAATGCCGATGGCAAGAAGAAGGAGGAAGATGGCGGCGCCCAGGCCGGTAACCAAGCTCCGACCGAAGAAACCCCCGCCAATGCTGCCCCGGCCACTGAGGGTAAGAAGGGCAAGAAGCAGAAGAACAACGCCTAGTGTGGCCAGTCAATTGTGCTATCACTTTAAAATCTAGACAACTCCTTGTAATGATCGCCCCCCCCCCATGTCTAGACTTCTCACTTAACAATACCTTACTCGGTATTGGCTGCGTGAAAAATTCAATACTTTATAAACATATTCTACACTTCCTATTAAATGATGGGGAAAAAGACGCGCAGGACGCCTGGTAGTACGAAGGCATCGATCGGAATATGAAAACTAATTAGATGTCAAAAAGAAATTAGCGCAAGCTGTTCTAGATTCAATGACGTAGAGCAATACATATCGCAGGAAAGAAACTATGGAAAAAAAAAATAGGCACTGAAAAAAGGAGCAGAGAGCAGTTAATGTATCGTTAGATCTGGCCATTGAAATAATAAATATGTAACTTATCTATTACACACCCTCAAGAGGGGTCCAATGGCCAAATTGGATAAGGCACCTGACTACGGATCAGGAGATTGCAGGTTCGAGTCCTGCTTGGATC
>JANBPT010001286.1:0-11281 GCA_027575765.1 Tieghemiomyces parasiticus | reverse complement strand
TTGGGAAACGTACTACAAAGCTCCAACGGGAGCAGACCAATTCATTAGCCATGGCCAGTCACAACAATACCTGAGAGTGTATACAACCCGGAACCTCCTGGCGGTAGATCACAAGACAATGGAGTGGGGGAATGTCAGGTGATACCTGTAGCTGGAAGTGAGAAAGCGTGGTGGATATGATGGAATAGAATGAGAACATAGGCCTAGGCGCTGGAATAGCTGTAGGTGACTACCTTGCCTCCTGGCGACCAGTTGACCATTTCGATCTTGCGTGTTTGATGTTGAGGTATATATATACATAGCTTTCGAGCATTAGGCAGTTACAGGGCTCCTTCTTGATATACCATTATCCTACTCCGCCGGGTCTGCTAATAATAGTTGATATTCCCAAACTGTTTTCAAATCCTTCCAATTCACCATCCTACTTCATATCAACTCACATAAATCGATGAACCATCTAGGTTTCCCTCTTACCAAGTAAGTTGTAGACCTTTGCAAGGCTGCCAGAGCTCCGCGCTAGACCCTCCATCGCCCCACCCTGTCACCCTTGCAACGCTGCATAGTATCTCTCCGCCATGTCAAGCCGAAATATTCTCAACTCTGTATTCAGTAAGTGGCAAATCCACAGTCCAGTGTATTAAAATCGGCCTACCCCGGCATTCCGCAAAGAGCGCCCACCCCTGAGAGCTGACTCATCACATCCAACCTTTAATCTATCCTTCGCTGGTTTTTACAGTTGGTACTGGGGGCGTCGGGGCCATATTAGCCTCCCGCCTTCAGGCCTCCGGCCGGCACCATGTCACGACGGTTTGTCGTTCCAATTATGAAGCCATTCACCATAATGGTTTCAAGATCCGCTCCACAATCTTTGGCGACCACACCTTTCACCCAGACTGTGTGGTGCGCAGCGTGGAGGATGCGGCGCAGCAAGACCGAGCATATGACTACGTTTTCCTGTGTACCAAGGCCTTTCCTTCCCTGGTCAACTCGGCCGACGTAGTGGCCCCGCTGGTTAGCGAACGAACCGGTATCGTGGCAGCTCAAAATGGGATCGGTATTGAGGACGGCCTCCTCCGATCGTTCCCCAACAACCCGGTATTCGCGGCCGCCCTTTTCCTCATGTCCGTGCAGGCCAGTCCCGGCGAGATCGTCAACAGTGGCTTCCTCCGTTTTATCATTGGTGCGAACCCACCTGCCCAGGATATGCCAGCGGGGGAATCACGTACTGCCGCCAGCGAACGGTTCCGTCGGGACCAGCTCGTGGCACAGGCCCTGGTCATGGACCTGAGATTGAGCAATGTGCCCATCGACCTCACCGACAACATCCAAGGGTATCGCTGGCTAAAGGTGGCGTGGAACATTGCGTTCAATCCGGTGGCCGTGGTCGGCGGCGGCCGAGAAACCGGTGAAATTTTAGCCGACCCGTATGGCCGGCAACTCGTTCTGGACTTGCTACGCGAAGTGTGGAAGATTGGGGAGACGGTGACGGGCCGACCGCTACCACCGATGCAGGAGTTCGAGTCGCCCGAGGCCGTTATCGAGCGCACTGCCAAGCGTGTCGCGTACAAACCGTCCATGGTGCAAGATTACTTAAACGGCCGGCCGATGGAACTTGAGACTATCGTCAAAAATCCACTGGACCTAGCTCGTCGGTTCGGCGTGCCGGCCCCGCACCTCGAGACCATTTACGCCCTTATTCGGGTGGTGGCAACTAGCGGGAAGCCCGAAGACTGATTATAAACGATCGATTGACTTCAAATTTTTAGCCACGCATCATTTATAGATGCAACACCCCGCTCAGTGGGCTATCCAACACCAACCCTAGTGTACGCAACGCTGTTGGTTAGTTTAACCTATATTGATAACACTAGATATGGCTGGAACGATACAAGTACACATGCTAAAAGTACAGACAGGCTAGGGGTTGCAGAGGGGCAGAAGGGAACGCTGAATAAGGTTGCTGCACGTCCGCAAGAAAACTACAAGACGAACAGGTCCGACATCAGGCGCTTCAGTGTGCAAAACACATCCGGTTCAGGCGGGGGCGGTTTCCCCCACCAGAGACCAACCCCTATTCCGAGGCAGAATGTGGTACAGGCGATGAGGGCTGTCCATAGGCTACGCAGCGGACGGGGGTAGCGACTAGAGCGACGACCGGGGCGTCGGCCCGATGGTACCGACGGAGGTCGCGGGCTGCGCGTCGGATCGGGAGTTGCAGCTATTCCAGAGCGGCGACTGCTACGCTGCGAGAGGCGAATAGGTCGCGTAGAGGCCGCCGTCGTGGGCCGAGGGATCGGAGTTGGAGTGGCAAAGTCAGTTGTGTCCTGCAGGAGTAAGGCGTGGCATGAGGAGCCGAGGGACACACCGATGCTTGACAACGCGAGGGAGCCCAGAGTGGCCGTGGTATAAGGAGCAGTTGGCGACTCGGACATGTTGGTGGGAAGGGGTGCCTCGTTGCTCACGGGCGAGTCGGCCGGAGTAGAGATGCCGTAGGGCAGCGACTCACGGGAAGGCGCCGCCGAGGTACCGGGGCGGGAGTACAGGTCGGCGGCTCTGGCTGTGCCATCATGAAGCCGGAGGGGGGGATGTGATGGAAGCGGCAGATGGGCCGGCGTGAAGGCCAGGGCGGGCGGAGTGGCGTAGACCAGTTCCTCGGTAGTGGCCACGGTTGACGGATAGGCAGGGGCGGCGTGTGCGGCTGTGAAGGCCAGCGGTACAGAATGTCCGTGATTGTCCCCAGTGGAACGGGTCGCGCGGTCCACCACCGCCGAGTAATAATCGTAAGGTGGGGTAAGCGCTTTGGGCCGGTCCATATAAACCAACGCCTCGGGGCGGTGGGAGAAAAGCAGGACTGCTGCATCCACATGTAACGGTACACCGCGGGCTGTCCACGACGACGTGTACAGCTGACGGACCGGATGGACGTCCCGCCGCGCCACGGTACCGAGGGCCGATAGGTTTGGAATGCTAGTGGCCTGGCGCAGGAGGGTGGCGGGGCCGCGCGAGCGCGACGGAGGGGTGCTTACGCTAAGTGCTGCGACCGGGTGGGACACCGTGGAGGGCAATGTCAATTCGGATATTGTGGCCATGACGGCGAGTGGCGACGGCCTCTCGGCGGTAAACTCGGCGGGGTTTTCGGAGCATATCGAGGGGGCCGGCGAGGGGGCACTCGGGCCATGGTCGCCAGGCACGTCTAGTAGGTTGCTCGGTGCAGTGGTCATAGCCGGTGTGGGCTGGCGAGGAGGCGGTAACGGAGCTGACGACATGGGATCCGCTGTGGCTCGCCGAGGTGGCAGGGCCGGGCGCCGGTTGTGGGGTTCCAAGATGGTGGTCAAACTGGCGCGGAGTTCGGCCTCCAGGGCGGCAGGCGTAGCGAGTGGGCCGACCGGAAGTGAAGCCTCGGGTGTGCTGGACGGCAGGGGCGGCTGGGGCGGCGGACTCATGACCGTCGTTACCGGGGCATTGGAAGGCCGAGGCTGGGGCGGGGGTAAACTCGGGAAGAGCGGCAAGCGCTGCGGCTGCGGCGGAGGCGGGTGGTGACGGGGCGGCTGGGGTCGATGGTGGCGGTGGCGGCCGCGTGCCGGGTGGCGGTGAGGAGACGTGAGGGCACTGCCTTCCTCAGAGTCAGAGTCTACGTCGGAGGCGGTGAGCGAGATGACCCCACTCGTGGCCACACTTACCCACGACTGGATACCGCCGGTGGAGAGCGGGTCGGCCAGCGCCAGGGGCCCTGCGGGACTGTTCAGCGAGACGGTCGTGAAACGCTCCGCCGTGGGCGACGTTTCGGCAGCTCCGTCCTCGCCGGCAGGGGCGGGGGTCATAGCAGCGGACCGGTCCCGCCGTGTACGCTGAATGGTCTGGAGGATATGGCTATTGACGGTAGGTATGGCTGACCCTTCGGCCGTAGGGCCACGCCGGCCGGCAGGCGGTACGTCGGGCATACCGGTAGGTTACAAGGCGAAGCTTGGTGCTCGGAAGTCAACGGCAATGCGTAAACGGACGAGATGGGAGCGTGGGGTAAGGCTTGAAGGGTGGAGGGCAGGGTGGAATACTGGGCAGTAAGACGAAGAGTGGAAACAAAAAGGGGGTGTGAAGGGCCGAGGCGGCGAGTCAAAATTCACCCGTAAAGGGGTAGGTAGGCTTGCCGCGGAACTCGCTATTGGTACAGTTACTGAGAAGGGGAGGGGCGCGCCGGGCTCGGGGAAGCGAACGGGCGAAGGGTGGTCAGCTGCACTTGGCGGGGCATCCACTTGTGGGTCAGCACGGCCGGCCGATGGAGCGCAATGCAATCCAAGTGCCACCGGCTGCTCCCGTCGCTTGTTGGTTGCAGGAGTCAGGCGAGGAGGGAGGGGGCCAGCTGTCACTGCCTAGTACGAACCACGCCTGCATGGCCGCCTTTAGACATCGACAACGACCTGTTGCAGGCCCTTGCCATGGTCTCGATGCCAGAATCATAATTATAACTGGTTCAGCTCAGACCCCCCGCTCCCAAACATTCCACGAACCGACCGCGTTGCCTGCTAGGCCCGTAGGTCACACGGCTATCAGAGAGCAAGGCCGGCCGCGTCCAGTACCGTCTGCCCCTTGGAGCACCGGCAACCAGCGATAGGTCCGCAGGCGCCTTGCCCGGTCTGGCGAGTATGCAATGTGACCTGTCACCTGTACTGAAAGTCGTGAGGGGAAGGGGGAAAACATTACGTGCCAATCTTCCCCTGTCGAGCCCAATGACATAGAATAGCCGCGGAGGTAATGATGGAGTCAGGGTGAAGTCAAGCGCCGTGTTTAGGTTTGACGGTTATTCCCTACCCGGGTCATCCGCCCAAGCCTCATTTGGAACCCACCAAAGTGCCGGCTCCTGAGCGTAGCACGCAAGATGTTACTCTGAAGGGGGCTCGGCGCCCACCCACATCCTGGCATTAAACTAAACTCTGTGCCGTCCCTTACTGCGACAGCTATTCCGTCCACGACACACTCTACAGCTGGACTACCCACCTGGTGCACCATGATCGGCCATCGCGCTTTGTTTTTATCGTTCTGAAGAGCCTGCTGCCAGCCCTCCAGTTTAAGTGTATCGAAGCTTCTGTTGCCCAGTTACGCCCGCCCCGGCGGAGTCTACGGCTGCAGGCCGCCCGTCCCACAGGTCAGGTGCAATTGTTCACCATGGGAGGGATTCCGGCTGGCCCAGCAATCAGCTCAGGAGCTAGGCTCGCCGCAACGGGGCTCAGGACCAACCTGTCTGTAGCGTACATCCGCGATTGGATTGCCCAATACGGTAATCCACTCTCTGCCCCGCCGTTTAGATTGCATCATGCCCTACGGCCTGCCGCCATGACTTCCCGGGCCTACATTCGCTGGACCAGGCGGCTCGCGGTGATCAATCAGCCGGTCCAGCCTCAACCACACATCACTAGCACCGTGCAGCAGGGGTTGCACCGCCGGGCCCTCCTCGACCCGCGAGTGCGGCAAATGGCCTGCCCGATCCGCATGTGCCTCGTCACCCGCCAGCGCCTGCCATCGACCCTACTGCTGAGATTCCAAATCGCCCAGGAACGCGTCCGGGTCCCCGATCTCCCTGATGCTCCATCCGTACTGGGTTCGGGTCGCTTGTGGCTGACCCTGGACAGTACGCTGGGAACTGTCAAGGCGGGTAAAGCGTTCTACTGCCTAGGCCACCACACCCACGTTGACCAGCTGGTGCGACGGGCACCCGGTCTGATCCAGCAGCCGGTATACGCCCGTCCAGATATACTCACTCATGTGTACCGCGTTCTAGCGCTCCAGATGCTTGCCGGGCTGCACTGGCTCGGGCAATGGCGGCGCGCGCTGAGCGCCGCGTGTCCCGCTGCCGAGCCCCGTATCCTGGATACAATGTACTTCGGTAAAGTTGCTCTCAACCCGTGCCAAGCTGGCCGACTGGACCACATCAGCACCCTCATAGACAACGGGACGGACCAACCCTGCCTTCCGCCCACCCTAGATCATTCCCTCCGGCAGGTGAGCAGTCTTGAGGAACGGATCTTGGAGGTGGAGGCTAGCGATTATCCGGCTGTAGCTCCGCTACCCGCCCCTTCCGGCGCTCAGACCTATTCATCATTGACAGACCTGGCCTGCGTCCTAGTCATCCCTTGGAAGGCAGTGCAAAACCTATATTGCTCTTCCGCCGCTACCGACCGACCCGACCCGCAGTCCGAGCTCGACACTTCCTTCGCGCCTGCCATGGCTTTCCTGCCGTACTACCAACAGCTTCCCCCCTTCAACCGCATCAAATCACCCGCTATTGACCTCGGAACCCTGAGCATTCCGTCGGCCACCACCGCCGAGGCAAGTAGAGCAGTCCCCTGTTTTGACCTTGCCCGACTCATTTCCCCAGAGTTGGTCACGGAGTTCCTACCGCGGCTACTATCGAACCTTAAGGCGTCGGATCCCTTGAGCGATAGGTATCAATGGACTGGGGACCATCTACAAAATCATCTGACAGGGAAGGAAACAGACCAGCTAGTACCTAGCCTAGTCTTAGGGGTCAGGACCTCACCGCTGAGCACGCTATGGGTGACCGACCTCTTGCGGCTGCGGCAGTACGTGACGTCGCCGTGATCCATACTCTGCCATTATTAAAGCCCTGGATAGAGGATCCTGGACACGGTCTGGTAAAACGGCCAAATTGTAAAAAAAATAAACCTGCTTTAAAAATAGCACCCGCCCCCACAATAAATGTAATCAGTCTATTAACACGCCACCGACAAAAACCGGGAAATCACATGGCTCGAGACCCATGTTAAACTTTCCGGCCTTCTTGCCAAACTTTCACATTCACACCCCTTGACGCACCATCTCCGCCATTTCCCCGCCTCCCTACTACATTCCCGCCTCATTTTTTTTATAAGCTCTTGGCCACTTCGTCCCATTAGCACCACCACATACTGTGTATGCCATGCAGCTCTTCGCCAGCTGCTGTGCCTGGTTCGCCCGGAGCGTCCCGCGAACCCACGTGGACATTTGGCTCACGGAGGGCGGGGCTCGGGTCGACACGCCCTCGGACCAGACGCTCTACATCTTCAGCAACAACTGCAACGACCCCGAGACCCACCGCCTTCAGAGCGCAGGCAAAGTGATCTACCGGTCGGCCTGGATTCTCGACTGCCACTTATCCCGGGGTCGGCGAGCCGTGGGGCCCTACGTGTTGGCGCCGCGGCCCGAGGGGGATGGCAATAAACCC
The DNA here is from genome assembly GCA_027575765.1 of Tieghemiomyces parasiticus. Classification (NCBI taxonomy): domain Eukaryota; kingdom Fungi; phylum Kickxellomycota; class Dimargaritomycetes; order Dimargaritales; family Dimargaritaceae; genus Tieghemiomyces; species Tieghemiomyces parasiticus. The sequence goes on along the minus strand of JANBPT010001286.1, from coordinate 4,065 downwards.
CCAACGACGGGCCTACCCCCGCCATCACCACAGCTTCCACCGGCCTTCAGCGGAGCTACACCAGGAAGCGTCGGTAATGGAAGTAGACTGCAAAATCGCCGGTTGTCGTCAGCGTCGTTGACGAGCCCTCCTTACTCGGCCCATGGCTCATCGTTAGCCACACCGCGGTTCCGCCGTGCAGGCTCCACGCGACCCAGCCCGGGGACGCCGATAGGTTTAGGCGCAGCCCATCCGCGGCTCTCCGTCGCTGAATTAGTTCAGGCCTATTCGCCCCCGCCGGGGTCGGTAGCCCTACAGCGAACGGCGTACCTCCGCGGCGGCCATGGCGGGAGTTGTAGCGGTAGTTCGAGTCACCCGTACCGTGGACTCACTGACCCGGCCGCTCGCCGACTGACCAAACGCCCACGCCGGCTTTCCACCCAGTCCCTGCAACCGTTCGATACTACTAGCCACACTCCGTCCGGTTGGCGGCCAGACCCGTCGGAAGCGTGGGCAGACCACATGTCCGATACCCAGAGCGTGGTGTCTCATGTCAGCCGACTATCGAACGCCAGCTCCATCGGTCCCTTCGCCGTCGACGAGCACCGGATCGTCCTTCGCTACAATGTCGATGTGGCCGACCCCGATACCAGCCGGGAGCTCTTGGAAGGGGTGGTTTCATTTGTGCCCAACGCCGATGGCTACTCTGTGCGTCGTAACGTGCCCCACTTTCCTGTCCTGGGGGGCCATAGTCGCCACTAGCGCCGCTCGTCGTCTCCTACCCGCCTTACCACACCAATTGCCACACCTTCTCTCCCGCTCTCCCACCTGTTGCTGCTGGCCAGCGGATCCAGGTCTTTCGGTGCTAGCGTTAAATTCATGGCCAATTTCCTATATTATAAAACATTTTTTTGTATACCGTAGATCCCTCGACCACGAACTCTCAGAACGAAATACCAGTCAGCCCGGTACGATATTAAGTCGATTAGGTTTATAGGGAGATGGGGCAGAGCTCAGAGCAACTCTGGGCATCAATAGGTTGTAAGGCCTCTCCCTAGACCATACCGTACGGCTAGACCACGTGTGGAAAGGTTTTCCCGGGGCATAACCTCTTAACCCTGACGCTGCTTGTGCTTCTTGTGCTGGCTGCAAATCACGAACAGACGGCCGCGGCGGCGAACAAACTTGCAGCAGTCGCACATCTTCTTGACGGACGTCCGCACCTTCATGCCGCGGCGCAGGGTCAGCGTGCCGAGATTTGGGTTGGCCAGGGCGGAGGAAGTGACCGGCCCGGTGCGCCAGACGGGTGTGAGCAGGCGGGTCGAGAAGAGCCGGGTCAGGCCCGTAGGGGTGGACATGGCAGTGACAGCCGGGACGGTGCGAATCGCTCGCCGGAGTAGGGAGAACATGGTAGGAACAACGCTTTGAACAGGAATGGGAGGGCGGACCGGTGAATCTAATAATGTGATCTTGTAGGACGGGCGGATGGGTTAGGGTGCGTAGGTATGGGAATCGACGCTAAACAGATAAGGTTCTGCAGATCTCGGTTGGTGGGAGGCGCAAAGTGGCGAGAATCTCTGCATCCGTCACATCACGTGTGGCACCTAGGGACGACCGGGCGAGTTGTTTTCTAGGCCATACCTGGTAATGGGGAGCATAGCTCTTTGCCTGGACCAGTGCCAATGGCAACGCACCTCCTTCGTGTGTGCGCGACTTCCAGAGCGGTCACTCCATATGCTACTTGGCCCGGTTTGACTGCCCTTTTCAACCGAGCCGGCACCTTTCGCATTTATTATTCTGCTCTTCTCCTGCAACATCCTTCTCGTCGATTTCTTTCACTTCCCCTTCAGCCTTTTATTTTTCACCACGAAATTATCTTCAACACAATGAGTGGACACGGATTCCGGGTAAGTTTCGACCTGCTTAGGCTTCAGGTCTCGCCATTAAAGCCTAGTGACACGCCACCAAGTTTTGCATTATGGGCGGTGCAGCATTCGGGGGGTTTATCTTCCTCTACCATGACGACTAACTGATCGCGTCCGTATACATCCATTTGGCTTGTTCTTACTGTCAGCTCGATGCTAGCGCGTGAGCTGCGTGACGAGTCGTCTCTTTTCACCAGATTGCCTGGCATAAATTTGGGAGTTGAATATCTTTCATGTCGCAATAGCGAACTCTTGGCCAAATACACTACAACCCACTGCCACATAGTCACTACGTTAACCTCTACAGTCCTATCTCCGCCCCAACTATACTGTATTCTAATGGCTCCCTTTGTAGGGCACCACCGCGGAGCAGGATCCGCGTTTTAGCAATAAGCAGCAGACGCTGCGCAAGTCAATTAACTTCCCGGCCGATTTCTCCCAGAAGGTAAACACATGGTTCGACCTGCACTTAGGGCGATACCCTGTCGCCTACTACCACTTTGTGGCCGTTCCCAGATCTTTTTATTGTTATGTTTGGAAACCTAGGAAGATCTCTCTTTAACCAGTCTCTGCTTCCCCGACTTTCCTAAACCACCACCCGTCCTCCTCTTGCGTATTAGGTCAACACCAAGAAAGTCAACATGACTGTAATCAAGCCCTGGATCGCCCAGCGCATCACCGACTTGCTCGGGTTTGATGATGAGGTCGTTCTGGAATACATTTACGGCATGCTAGAGTCCGAGGTAAGGTCATTACAATAGGCTGACCTACTGTCAGGATCCTATGTGACCGCTATCTCCGTTTCCTACCAGTTCGTTTACTGCGTCCTCTCCGCTTTGCTAAAGTTACAGCCCCCCTGCACCACCACCTGTCCGATGTCATTGCATCCCCCAGAGCCCCGACCCAAAGGACATGCAGATCAATCTGACCGGTTTCTTGGGCGACAAGTCCAGTCCCTTCATGCGCGACCTATGGAAAATGCTCATCAACGCACAGGCGGCAATTGGCGGTATTCCCCCCGAGATTCTGGAGATTAAAAAACAAGAAATTCTGAAGCGCAAGGTAGGTTTGTCGATTGCTCATACCTCACCTCCTACTCGTTTGAGGATAGGAAGTGGGGAATACCCGGCCGAAGCCAACCATCGGCGAACTGAAGCGACAATACCCACTCTAAGGACATTGATATTAACACTCTGATTACCCCTTCACGGCTCCACACAGACCGAGGATGAGCGCATCCGCGCTGAAATCAATCTCAAGCGCGACGAGTTGGCTAAACGGGCCCAGGAAATCGCCGCAGTCGTGCAGGCATCCATAGCCAAGGTAAGTGCCGCGACTAGCGTTCTAGTTCATAAATAATCGCTGTTATCAGGCAACATCCGCCCAGAATTTGTTACTGAGTGACCCAGTCCTAACTGATTCCTTCCTTGATTTGCCGGTTCGCCCTATTTTTGGTAGCCCACACCTCCGCAGGAGCCACGCAAGGAATCCACACCCGTGAGTCCGCTGTCGCCAGATTCTCCCCTACGGGCGCACTCGCCCGCCCCGCGCCGGGATCTCTCAACCGAAGGTCGCCATAGCGACCGCAGGCGTCGAACGCCTTCTCGCGAGCCCGTCGTCGATCGCCGTCGGCGGTCTAGCTCCCGCAGACGGCGTTCCCCTCGTCGGCATCGGGACTACTCACGGGAGCGACGATCTCGCTACCGTAGTCGTAGCAGAGACCGTGACTACCGCCGCCGGAGCCCTAGCCCCTACGACCGTGAGCGCCGTCATCGCCACAGCCACGGCTACTCGCGCCGGGACTGAATCATACTATAAGCCGATACGACGGAGAATAAAGGTGGTTTGTACAGGCCCTCGTGCCTAATATAGCGGTTTGGGCCGGCAGATGCGGCTATGAGTGGGGTTGTGAAATAGGGGCACACGATATCAATCACCCTCTAAGTTGTCTCATGAATAAAGCGTCTCCACTTAGGCTGAACATTCTTGCGTGACGTGGTCATCGCATGAATAGGCAGCCCCTAGAAGTGCCCCTCAAGGGTTGACACCGCGGTGCCATCCGACTAAACCCCTGACAAGCGGGAGTTTTCCTTGGCCTCTTGACAGGTTTCACCTGGTCTCACCGTGTGCTCCCGATCCATCCATGCGGTGTTCCGACTCC
>JANBPT010001285.1:0-11292 GCA_027575765.1 Tieghemiomyces parasiticus | reverse complement strand
CACACTGGGCAGTGGACAGTGCCTTTGCGCCAGTCCCCTATGTCAGATCCGCCCCCTCCTTCCACTGGTCGGTACAGCTTAGCGAGCTCCTCCCACCTCCAACTAGTAGAAGGATACTCTAACGGGAAAGCCTGGCTTCCTAGGGGATGCGTTATGCAAACCGCTGTATATCGCAGAAGGGGTTCACTCGGCATGGCGCTAGTCATACCGAGGTCGGAATGGAGCCGTTGGTGGGGATTGGTCCCCAGCAGCCTGAAGTGCTGAAAAGCTCTCGGTTGGGGTGTAGAGTGGCTTGGTGGCAGATGGGAAAGGAATACGTCTGATCCACCCTGCGGCCCACATAACTGTTGGGTAAGAACCCTGGGCCCGATAGACGCCGGAGGCCAACCCGCTCCAGCCATGGGCCTTGTGGCCATTGAAGCCGCACACCTGGCCTAGGGAGCGCTGCGGTTCCCTGGTGGCCACGGCGTGCCTAAATTGGCACGGGGCTACCTTCCGGATACCGCGGTGGGTCGCTGGAGCTAGCAGGTGGCTCACTGTGGTGTATCCGAGTGCCGCCACTGGTAACAATGGTGCCAAGCGGGTGGCTACGGGTCTCGGCAAAGTCTTTCAGGGAATCAGCAGTAGTATTTCCCTAATGGGAATGCCGGTAGTTGGTGACCAGGAGGGGTGGACGAAGGGAGTGCACGTATCGGCACAACGTCAGATTCCTTGTATAGGTATGTGCTTGGTAACAACAGTACCATGGTGGGTGTGGGTCAGTCGTCTATAGTCTTATCGAGGCGCCTTTCCCCGCAGAGCGTAATGTCCGTTGTTGCCAACCATCTAGCAGACGGTTTCTTGGGCGATCGGGCTGAGAATGATCTTCAAGGGGTTAGATTTCAGATAAAAAGCTGGTTTACAGCTTACTGAAGGTAGTGTGGTGAAGGGTGATATAGTTTGATTTTTACTGGCAGTATTATCAGAGTGCTCCTAGTATTGTTGGCCCAGAAGAACTAATTAACTGGTTTCAGGCATTATGAATTTAGCATATTATATATGTTGGGGATAGAACATTCATCGTAGACATAAGATGATGAAGTGTAGAAGAGTGACACTTCTCAACACGGTCCGATTCCAGAATTGAGCGAGAGCGTATTGCACCACAGATCTGACACCACCCAAGTTTCACCAATAGGATTCAAGATTGGTATTCTCATTTTAGTCGTATATAAATTTCTCGTTTCACCTGTTGTGGTGACCCTTTCTCCTTCGGAATTTACCCTCTATGCTCATATAACAAGCGTGCATTATCACTGGGCCATAGTATAGATAGCCCGATGCGTAATGTATAGCCTAAGTCCAGAGCTGAGTGGGCTAGATAGGTGCCGTGTCGGCTATATGGGCGACATCCAACAGATTAGCCAGGAGGTAGGAGGGACACATCGACCTCCGTCGTTTTCTCAACGATTGCCGCCTCCCCTTCGTCCTGGAACATGGACAACTGGATAGAACGGCCCATTACCATGATCCCTGTGTTGATAGCCGATTGTGGACAGATAATGTACGTAGGAATTAGTCGAGTGATTAGCTAACCAGCCCTTAATGTCCCGTAGCTAGGTGTTAAAAAAAGACCAATTGTCCAGGAGATCACTTACCGCTACGGGCGGCTTCAAGAATGCCAAAAGGTTGTACCAGTTTTAAGAAGGCATCCACGCGGCTGGACTTGGCGCACAGCTCTACGATAACGCTCTCGGCGCTAACGTCGACGATGCGACCCTGGAAGATGCTTGCCAGCTCCTTGATGGCCTGCAAGCATTCCTGGCATTTGAGTAGGTGTTCGGCGTAGGACCGGGAGGCCACTACGGGCTCTTCCACGCCGTTGTTCTCAGCCTTAGCCTCCGGTGCGCCTTTACCACTGGGTACGGGTACCACCACGGGTGGGCCCGTGGGAAGACCCAGTTGGCTGGAACTCATGGCTAGCTCAGGCCCGACGATCGAAAGCTTACAGAGCAGCATTTCGCGTTGCACAATCTTGGCGTCACTGTAGTCTACCACGGCCCACACCGGAATCTAGTCGTAGGCATGCGATATGGTAAGGTGGAGGGGTAAAGGTCGAGGTGGTTAGCGAAGGGTTAGGTACACACGTCACGATTAGTCCTGCGCTGTTCGTACCTTGCACGTCGAAGGCTAGCACTTACCAAGTCCTCCAGCTGCTGCTTGGCCTGCTGCATCAGGAACGGACTCGCCCGGATGGTGATGGTCATACGGGATAGGGACGGAACCTCGGTCTTGGACACGACCAGGGTATCAATGTTGTAGTTGCGGGCGGACATGATACCGGAAATTCGGGTCAGTGCCCCAGGCTCGTTCTGAACCAGCACGTTGAGGATGTAGGGGCGGGTCTGCTCTTCCTGGTCATCCAGGGAGGCCGCTGTCTCCGGGTTGCTAAGGATAATGTGCTTGACGGCCTCTTCAACACTATGCTGCGGCGGGCGGGCGAAGGGACGGGGCACGCGGGAGTAGGCATTGGACCTGGAAAGCCACGGCGTGGTAGATAGGGGACGTCGCAGGACGGTCGGGCTGGGCTGGAGGGCCAGTTGGAGGGTGCGCGACCAGAGGGTCCGACCGGGGTGAAGGGCCCGATGTGTCAGCATGCTTAGAAGCGACCGTGGGCCGTTGGAATGCGGTAGGCCAAGAGGGCGAAATGGGGGGAGTCTACGAGGCGCGATGAACAGGAAGGAGGCAGCCGTCGGGGTCAGTGGCACTACGGCGAATAAAGGGATAGGTGGGCCAGAGAAAACTACGCGAGGGGGGAGGCGGTTTAGGTCAAGGTCAACTGTGGCCCAGAGGCAGAACTAAGGCGAGTAGAGCTGGGCTGGGTTGTGGGGTTCAAAGCCCGTTGGTGAGTCAGAAGAGTTGGAGAGGGAGAGTGGCTAATACGAGTAGGGGCAGGGTGTGGAGATGCCAATAGCAGCGTGAATATGCAGCGGTTGGTCTGGCTGGAGGCGGAAAGGCCCGCTTTATAGGTCAGTCTCGGGGGCTGGAGGACCGCATCAGCCAGTTTGTCTGGCGGATTAAATACCAAGCGGGAGCGGAAACCAGGATGGCGGTGGAGTCCAGGCTTAAGCGACCTTTGTCGTTTGCTGGTAAGGTTAATAAGGGTAGAGGCAAGGGCCCTAGCGTTACAAGGTATTGGGGCATCAGCGGTGCTGTGGACACGTAGCGTGTGTAGACAAGTACGTAGGCAGGTAGGGTGCGTCGACTACCGACATGTGAAACATGCCAACCTGCGGTGCTTGCCTGAAAGCGGAGTGAGGGTTGTCCACCTTACGCTTCTGACTCACCAGGCCGGGACTGCTGGTGTGATCCTGGCATTGCCAGGCCGAGATACCCGGCTGACGAGGCGTCTGGCAAATCTTGGCGGGCCACCCTAGCTACAGCTAAGGCGCTGTCCAGTGCCTGTACAATCTGCATAAAAGGTCCCTTGGAGGCCGCGTAGGGAGTTGAAGGCTCCATGTATAGGGAGAATACGGCGGATGGGATGTAGTGTTTATTGAGCGTCGCCTAAGTCAGTGACGAACCGTCCGTCTCGGCAGGGCCTGGGGTAATGGCTCCCCGTAGGATGTCTTGGCCACACCAGATCCATCTACGCCCATCGTCAGCGCGGCTGACTTTCCTTATATGCACTGCCCCCTACTATGCCTCTCGATCAGTGGGCCTATACCTAGTTGTTACGCACAACCGCGGCACTGGCCATCGGCTGCCTTATGGCTCGATTATCGGTCCGAGTCGAATGGCAGGGGAAGAGCAGACACAATATTCTATATGCCATCAGTCTATACAGTTGACACGCTCGAGATACCAGCAGTATTTGCCCATCGTACCAAATACTAAAGGGAGGTGACACAGAAGGTTGGCGCACCTTGGTCGACCAATCCTGGGTACTGCCACCACTCTTACTGAGACCGATGGTCCCTTAGCCGCTGAGCTCATTAGCCAGCGGCGCGACCTGTCCAACCTTGCCCCGTCGAGTCCCGCGTGACTCACGATATCTGGTCAGCATTGAAGGTGTCCCAAACCCTGAATCCCTGACCTGCAACTGCCTGGTGGGAACTAGCCCCCAAGCTGATTGGCGCAGGACAGATGCTAATATATTTGAAATCAGCCAGCAACAGACCATTCTTCGCAAGCCCACTCATCTCTAGGCGACCATTGGTTCAGGCCAGCCAAGGCTTTCCCACCCTCCCGAGAGTGTCATCTAGCGGCTCGATAAGCATGGGTGCTAGCCAGAGGGTGGTGCATGAGCGACAGGAGGACAGTGAGTAGCCACGGCCCGCCACAAGGTCTACCATTGCTCTTTGGCGACCCATGAAAGCCGTAGTAAGCACCTACCTTATATCGCTGGGCGGCTATTACCCAGCATCGCGGCACGGAAGGACAGTTCACCCCTGTGGCCAATAAGCCAAACAGGCTATCAATCGCAGCCGGCTTCACTAACTGTACCACCAGAAACAGTCTACGGCTATTTTGCGTTGTTGACCAAGTCACGTCGCCTTGCCCCATATCCTGCTGTCCGACACTGACCTTGATCCGGGCCCAGGGCTGGCCGGCCATTATAAACCTGCTCCCCAGCTACATGGGCACTAGCTGAGACGCTCGGTGGCAGTAGCTGGATGGCTCAGCCGCGTTTTGCAACTGCCTTATCTAGGAGCGATCAGTGGACGAGCAACGGGTGCAGCCGAGGTCCGGTGTGTCGGATAGAGCCGCGTTGGGCTGGGCGTATTTTACAGGCAGAGGTAAGATAGCGCGTGGACCACGGAGTCATCGAGGGCTCTGCCTTGATTTGGAGGGGCTGGCAGAGTGCGATAGGCCGGGGCAAGAGTTACTAATCCCACCACCAGACAGGTGGAAAAGAGGGGGGGCGACGATCGATTATACCACTTCACTCTTGACCCACTCTCTCAGGGCGAGCAAGGTTAGCGAGTCACTATGCGCCTGGTACTTCCGCCTGGTGAGCCATTACGCTGGTGGCAGACAGTGAATCACCCGCCTTCTGACTCATCAGCCGTGGGGGCCGCCCTCCTGGCCCGCCAATGACGGCCAGATGGCTGCACCCGCCGCCACATACTGTTCCATTCGCTGCTAGCCGTACGGTGGTGATGGGCCGCCAGCCCCTAGCTGTGACCCTGTCGCACCCAATCTTATCTCTCGGCCAGAGCGCACCGCGGCGATGACGGGCAACTATAGTCATACCATCCACGCTGGCTACCCAATTGTCCCATGGGAAACATCTACATCCATGCGTCCACGCGTAATTCGCCATATCCCAGCCACCCCCTCTTACCCTACCGTATGCTAAGCACCGTCGCCTGATTACCGCCCGTCCTTTATAATGACCGGCAGCGCCGCTGCACTTTTCTCCTATCTTACCTTACACGCGTACCTTGTCCGTCCCTCTTTCGCCTCGCTATCCCAAGCCCCTCCGCTGTGGTCTAAAACGCCCTAGTCCGGCCGCTGTTTCTCCGCCCACGCCTTATCCGACTTCCTCTTCTCACTTTCACCGGTGAACCTCCACGTACACTCCACAAACCACCGTCGCACGCTTCACCTTCTTCCCGTCACCCTTACTTTTCTTCTCCAAAATGAGCGCCTCCCGTACTATCCAGTCCCTCGCCGGTCGCGTGGCCGCCCCTACCAGCCGCCTCCAGGCCGTCCGTTGCTACTCGGCCCTGGCCCGTGCTGCCCGCGTGTCGGCCACCCCGGCTGTCGCCCGCCCGGCCACCCGCAGCGCCACTGCCGTGCCCGCCCGCACCCTCAAGACCCTCGAGTTTGGCGGCTCCAAGGAAACCGTCTGGGAGCGTGCCGACTTCCCCAAGGAGAAGCTCCAGCAGGTGTTTGCCAAGGACACCATGGCGGTGCTCGGCTACGGTCCCCAGGGCCGCGGCCAGTCCCTCAACATGCGCGACAACGGCCTCAAGGTGATCATCGGTACCCGCAAGGATGGCCGCAGCTGGAAGAAGGCCGTCGAGGACGGCTGGGTTCCCGGTAAGGACCTCTTCCCCATCGAAGAGGCCTGCGCCCAGGGTACCGTCATCATGAACCTACTCTCCGACGCCGCCCAGGGCCCTCTCTGGCCCGTGGTCAAGAAGCACCTTACCCCCGGCAAGACCCTCTACTTTAGCCACGGCTTTAGCGTGGTGTACAAGGACGACACCAAGATTGTGCCTCCCAAGGACATTGACGTGGTCCTCGCCGCCCCCAAGGGCTCCGGTTTCACCGTGCGCCGCCTATTCCAGGACGGCAAGGGCATTAACTCGTCCATTGCCGTGTTCCAGGACGCCTCGGGCCACGCCCGCGAGCGCATCGCCGCCCTCGGCATTGCCATTGGCAGCGGCTACCTCTACGAGACCACTTTCCCGAAGGAGGTCTACTCTGACCTGGTCGGTGAGCGCGGCGTGTTGATGGGCGCCATCCAGGGTCTCTTCCAGGCCCAGTATGAGGTGCTCCGCGCCCACGGCCACAGCCCCTCCGAGGCCTTCAACGAGACCGTCGAGGAGGCCACCCAGTCGCTCTACCCGCTCATTGGCGAGAAGGGCATGGACTGGATGTACTCTAACTGCTCCACGACCGCCCAGCGTGGTGCCCTCGACTGGAAGAAGCCCTTCTACCAGGTCTCCAAGCCCGTGTTCCAGAAGCTGTACGAGGAGGTGCTCAACGGTAACGAGGCCCGTCGCTCCATCACCAAGAACGGGGCCGAGAACTACCGCGAGGAGCTCGAGAAGGAGCTCGCCGAGATCAACAACTCGGAGATGTGGCAGGCCGGTAAGACTGTCCGCTCCCTCCGCCCCGAAAACCAGTAATTTTGGTGCGGCCCCTCCTCCTCCTCCCTTAGTCATCCTTTGAATGGCACACACAATAAGGATCAAAATAGTAAAGTTGTACGGTCCACGTTTCCTTTGTTAATGTATTGATACCACTCCTCTTCCCCTTTCTCCTGCTGCAAGCGTTGGTCGTCTATCGACCTAAAGAAAATAAATTTAGATGGACCTCTAATTGAAATCTAATGAGGGTCCACACAGATCGGGGTGTGGGCGGCAGCTTGATATCCTATCTCCACATCTGGTGTTCCTGGTCTCAGGCCTCTCTCGTAGCGTGGGTTGTGGCCAACCATGAACGGCAGGGGGCGCAAGTTGGAAGTGGCTTGCACAATTCATCTTTTAAGTTAACCAGTCGGGTGGGATAACCGTCACCTTGAATAGCAGGCTTGAGTACGCAGACATAGTCAAGCCCACGGTCAGTGGTATGGATTAGGCCTTACCAAATCATCTGACTATATCAATAACTGTACTATTGGTGGTATGCTACAGTATTGCAGTTATGTAGGATAATATGGACGTTTCGTACGTCATTTTATTATATTGGCAGAGCTGACCATCGTAGTAGTACATGAATCGGTCCAGTATTTCGATGCATTAGCAAGTGTAGCTGAAGCACCCCTACAGAACTCAGTGACCGCTGTAGTGTGTGGCCTGGACGTGTTCGGGGTCGTGGGCTTGGAAACCGGCCTCACGGCCGCTGCCCCACTTACCAGCCCCACGACCTTCACCATGGTCAACGATGGAGGTGGTGCCTTGGAGTCCATAAGCGGCCCTGGAGCCCTCGTGTCCATGGCCAGTGACGCCATGGACGGGGCCCTTGTGGCCGTGGTCGACCTGTCCGCTGTAGGCGGGACCACCCGCGTGCTCCCGGACCTCACCCTTACCGCCATGATCAGTGCCCCTAATGCCACCCTGGTGCACTGTATCAGGACCGCCGTGGCCTTGGTAACCAACCGGGTGACCCTTAGACTCGTCACCGTGACCCTGGCCCTCTCGACCATATCCATGCTGTTCAATAATGTGAAGTTGCTCGTGATGCTCCTCTACGCGCTCGTGGCCGCGATGTTCTTCGACCCGGGTAAAGCTTTCATGACCGTGTCCCTCACCGCCACGTACCGGGTTGTGGGCCTCGTAGCCGGAACCGTGGCCATTGGCCAGGGGCCCCTGTATCTCATGGTCGTGATCATGTCCGCCATGGCCCTGGACTTGATGCTGGTGCACGGTGGTACGCTGGGGGCCTCCGAGGGCGTAACCGTGGTAGCTATCAGCAGGCAAGTGGCCAGATTGAGAGTCGGGGGCTTTATAGCCAGCGCCGTGGCTGTTTTGGACCTGCTCGACGCCGGTGCGATCCCGGCCATTACCACCATGGCCGTGTGCGCTAAGTTCCTGACCATGCGCGGGACCGTGGTTCTCCGAATCGTGGATGTGACCTTCGTGGCCGTAGCTTGGACCGCGCTCGGGGGCCAGCTGGCCGTGGTTAGGGATGGGGTTGGCGGTATAGGCGCGAATAGTCAGCGGGTTGCGGACCGGGGCAGCCAGGGCACCGACGGTCATGACCGAGGCGAGAGCGGCGGTGAAAACGATGCTGACCTTCATGGCGAATAGAGTAGGCAATTGGATCACGGTGGTATTTGTAAGGTAGGCAGTGGTGCTATATATATAATGGGCGCAAGATGGGTTAGGTCGAGTCGTCAAAATGGTGAACGATGGTGGGTATCAAGTAGGATGGGGGGGGTGGTATTTTTGCTGTTGTTGGTAACCTTGGTCGGTGGTGACACGGTATAATATATAGGTCGAGGGCCAGACTAGTCCAGCTTTGCATTGCTAATACGTCGGGCCCCGAATGCCATTCTCGTCTCTGCTGGTCGTTAGTTGTTCTTTCTGCGCAACCAGGAACCTCTAGCTAGCTTACATCTGCCTACCATTTGGTTTGATAAGCACGATTCCAAGCTTTCATTCCAACGACGGTGGAGCGGCTTGGCCAGTAGCGGTTGAAAAATCAGTTCATGGGTACCCCTTGGTTATCGATCTCCCCCCCTCTACCCTTCCCGTTTCATTTGGGCGCCTTATGAGGCTGGATTTTAACCGAACCGATTGAAAAATAGTCGGTTACTGGTGGCCAAAAAAAATAGAAATCAACCTAGCCTCCCCCCGGCTTCTGCCCCTGATCCGAATAACTTGCTGAGGTCACCATATACATCGTGGGTCATCCACGCTCTCCTGCTTTGGGGTATTTTGCACTCCGTGAACCGACCTCTGACGGTCTCTGGTAGGGGGGGGCTACCAGCCTCTCCATTTCAACGATCCTCCGCTTTCCTCCCTAAGGTTGGCAATGTCACACACGCACATCCAACAGTACTCCTGCTTCCACCTTCATTAGCATCGTGACTGGGACATTAGAGGAGCCTCCTCGCCCTACCACACCTGGCCACTAGTGGGCACTGTCAGATCAAGCCTTTTACCCTAGTTTACTTGGCCAACCTACCCCTGCGGGCAGGACGACTCGTTGCTATTTTTCCAACGGTTAGTTTTCCTCCGGGGCACTCGATACATCTCAAAAATTAATTGGTCACCGTAGGCTAATGGTAACTCTTTCGTAGGTGACCAGAAATGCGGCAGCCCGCATGGTTCGTGACGGGGCTATGTCAAGAGAAAAGCATACTAAGCCCGCCTCCTGTCGTCCCCATCACAAACCAAGTGCAGTGGAGTTCAAGTGTTATCTAACGATACCATCCCCAAGCAAACTGGATTGTAACGAGCACATCAGGTAATGGCTGGTCGTTATATGGGTTTAGGGGGCTTGAAAAGGTCATGGTAGGAATGGCATGGAATTGCACAGGCTCTCACTGTCTATATAGCGCTGTAGGGGAGAATCTGATGTGCAACGGTATAAACTAAGCGGCTATAGTCACAATAATAGGAAGTAGAGTTATGATAAGCCAAAACTTTTGGCACAGTGTAGAAGGCTACCTATTTAGCAAGTTGCCAGGTCCCATTAAAGTAATATTCCTACACTAGATTATTACCTAACGTGGTCGACCGCTCCAGACACGTTATTTTTCCAGCTACTTGGTAAAGTGGACACCCATAATGGTTCAACAGGACCTAGTAAAAGCTGCTAGTATATTATGGCTAAAGGCATTGCCTAGCGCCTACCTAGCAAAGCACTTGCTAGCCAAAGAACCTTAACCCGCGCTAAGGATGCTCGCGCGTCGCACGTCGCCCAGTCCACGATGGTTGAGTGGTAGGCAAGCTAGTCGCGAAAAAACGAATGCGGCCACACCAATCACGTACCAGGCCATGGCGACAGGCCCAATAGCCAGAGGGACACTAATGCATCCCACTTTAACGATTCTCGCAGGTCCACGGCTCATTACGGTCCATCTGAGCTCGTTTCTTCGATTGTTCTCTACTTGCTTGTACACTACCGTATCCGTTTTCCTGACTCTACCTTCGATAATACGCCCCGCTTCGTCACATCTGTCCTGCTTGCCTACATGGCCTCACCACGCCGCTCTCGCCACTCCCGGAGTGGGAGTGAAAGCGAAGACGGTGCGATTCGCGATGGGGGTGATCGCCACCGACACCGCCGTCGCCGCACTGACAGTCGCGACCGCCGGGATGACAGCCCCCGGGGCCGCGGCTCGTACCGGGACCACCCGTCCGATCGTCGTGACGAACCGCGGCGGCGGCAGCGGTCACGTACCCCTCCACCGCGCTCCGTGCCCGATCTCGCACCGGCGACGGCCTTCCCGTCCGGGGGGGCCTACATTCCACCTGCACGCCTCCGCCAGATGCAGGCCCAAATCACTGACCGCAGTAGTCCCGAGTACCAACGCATGAGCTGGGAGGCCCTCAAGAAAAGTATCAACGGCTACGTCAACAAGGTTAACACATCTAACATCAAGGAAATAATTCCCGAACTGCTAAGCGAGAACCTCATCCGAGGCCGGGGCCTGTTCACCCGTTCCATCATGAAAGCCCAGGCGGCGTCAAGTAGCTACACGCCCGTATACGCCGCTCTAGTGGCCGTGGTCAACACCAAGCTACCCGCGGTGGGCGAGCTCCTACTGCACCGGTTGGTCCTGCAATTCCGTCGGGCCTTCCGTCAAAACAACAAGCCTGCGTGCTTGGCCACGACGACCTTTATCGCGCACCTCACCAACCAGAAACTGGTCAATGAGATTTTGGCGTTCCAAATTCTGCAGCTCTTGTTTGACAATGCCACCGACGACTCGGTGGAGGTGGCCATTGGGTTCATGAAGGCCTGTGGAGCCTACCTCACCGAAATAGCGCCGCGGGTCACCGACTCCATGTTTGACATTTTGCGCTCCACCCTTCATGAAGCGGATATCGATCAGCGCGTTCAGTACATGATCGAGGTGCTGTTCCAGATCCGCAAGACCCAGTTCAAGGATTACCCAGCCATCCC
>JANBPT010001284.1:0-11327 GCA_027575765.1 Tieghemiomyces parasiticus | reverse complement strand
TGGACGGAGGGTGGTGGCGGCGTGGTAAGAATTCCCAATAAGCCAGGGTCGCGCGGACGCCGCCAGTGTCCACCCGCTCACGTCGTCTCCAGTCCCGTCCTGCTCCTCTCCCCTCGCATTCCGCCAACTCTGCCCTCGCTACCGGTCAATTCCGCCGGCCCGTGGTATACTGTAGCAGCAGGTGTGCTATAATTTAATTCTATCTACCTTTACACTAGTCTTGCAGTTAGTGCCCCGATTCGACCACTGCGCAGGTTGGTAATCGGGTATAATAAAGAGTTGAGGCCATAATCACAGGTCCTCTTGGCTTGACAGTACCAGCACACGAAAGTTTGAAAGGTTTCGAACATGTATTAACGACCAAACGGATGAGTCTTGCATGCCACTACAGATACGATGTACAGAGGGGGCCTTGGGGTAATGTAGACCACGTGCAGTGCGGCAGGACAGAGGCGGTAGAGATAAAAAATCTTCAATTGCGGATCAAGCGAGGCGGACTGGCCATAAATACCTCAAATGGTTATGTGACTATACTACATGGTAAACACCTGGTTCATGTCCATGAGCCGTCCGGAACTCAACTGAGGAGTCTGACGGTATTTTCCCTTAAGAAACTGTCGTACATTGGTTAAAACTTGCGAGTAGGTCTGGCGGTGGTTGCTACGAAGAACTGATATGAGGGCGTGAGACATGGCTCCGGTGTTGCCCACGGCGTAGTTGTACGTGTCGGCCGACGTTTGTGAGTCCTCACATCTGCATTAAAGAGTGGGTATGTCGATGAAATGAGAGTTGCGTGGAATCATATTGTGGACGATTAGTCAGAAGCTGGAAGGGAAGGCACTGCCCCCCAGTGTACCACAATGCAGGATACAGAATCTCTAGGTACATTTACTGCAGTGGTAGCCGGGCGCAAACCGGCCAGAAACTTACCCGCTGAACATGATCACGTCGCCCATACTAGACTTAAGCTGCTTCTGCCGTTCCTGGATCTTGGACCCGGTCACAGCGGTTTTAAGACCGGAGAAGATGGATTTACTGGCCGACAGCACGTCCCCCGACAGGTAGGACATACCGGCCTTCATGATGGACTGCGTGGCCAACTCTGCAACCTGGTTTTGGACCAGGCGGCCGTATTGATCATAGACGAACGGTAGGTCCAATGCCGTTCCGGAGTGGCAGGAATCGAAAATGGCAGTGAGACGGCACCCCTGAGGCAGCGGACGGACCATGATGTCATTCATTTCGTCGTCGGTTATTTGGCCGGCGGTCTTATAGTCCACGGGCAGGATGGTTTCGTCATAGCCGTCAATCTCGTCGCCGCTGGTATCAACGACCTGGCTCCCATGTCCGCTGAAGTGGAAGAAGTATGAGTCATTAGGCCGGGCGTCGGACACCAGCCAGTGCATGGCCCGCGTTAGGTTGGCCCGCGTGGGTATCGAACGGGGGTCTTGGGAGTCGTCGGTCAAGATGACCATGTCGCACTCTCGGAAACTGAAGCAGTCAATGAGGAAGCTCTTGATATTATGCACATCGTTGATGCAGCCTAGGGGTTAGGATATGGTTAGCGGGGTGGGTGGGTGTGCAGCGCAAACAAGCGCAACATAGACAAGTGAAAGGAGGAAGAAATATGAACGCATAAAAAAATGCGGTGCGTCAGTTTTGGTATATTCATGCGGGCGGTCATGTGCTCATCACGCGAGCTGATATTACACAATGCACGCAAGCGGCTGGGGCGCGTGGATTCAATTCGGACCCCAAATGGGGGCGGTCTTACCTTTTAGCGCGGAGGTCTGGCCAATGTAGTTGATGCCAATAAGCAAGGCCCGCCGCCGACCCGTCAACTGAGACTGCTGAACCTGACCGGCCTGCTGGTAAAGACTGTTCACCTGCGGGCTGCTGCTGGTGAGGGACCCGCCGCCGGGGGTGAGACTAGGGTTACCAGTCGGCCGCAGGGGCCTCCGTGGGGGCAATGACGCCTGACTATTGCTCCCCATGTGTCTCGGTGGCAGATTTGGTGTGTCGCCGTTAGGCCTGTAGGGGGATGGCGGGTATGGGTTAGAGGGTGGATAGCCACCACCTCCCCCTGGTGAGGGTTGGTAAGGGGAGGAGGGCATTTGGTTACATGGAGGATAGCCCCCATTGCCCCCGCCGGACCCGTAAGGCGGGTACTGGGTAGCCGGCGGGTAGGCAGGCGGAGGCCCACCTCCCCCGAAGTAGGGATTGGGCGGGTACCCACCACCACTATTGTCGCCGGGCATCGGCATGAACCCGCCGCCATCATTCGCGGGTGCCGGTCCCGGCATGGGAACGTGGAACCCGGGCATGGCCGGACCGCCATGGTCAGGGGTTGGAAACCCGGGCATGCCAGGACCACCACTATGGACATTGGGTGGGTAGCCACCACCGCTGCTGTCGCTGGGCATCGGCTGATAGCCGCCGCCGGGCGGGTTTGGCGGGTAGGGCTGCGGTGGGTAATGCTGCTGATACTGCTGGCCGGGATGCATAAGGGTCAAGAAAGTGAGCTAGGTAGTTCTACAGGGACGGAAAAGAGGTTGCGTTACGGGTGAAAAGAAACCAGTGTATTAATGAGCCAGAGGCGCTTCGAGCGAGGAGAGGTGGGGGGGGGGGGGTGACGCAGCCGCGTGCAACAGGGGTTCTGTTGGTACTAATACCCCGGAGTGGCCAAGTTGACGGCGGCTCAACGTGATGCCGATAGAAGGCTGGGGCCTCAGGAAGCCCAGCGGAAGGGGGCACAGGGTAGCCAAGCTGCAAGACAACAACGCGCGGGCGGATAACGTCACAGCCCTGACCTGCGAGGATCTGCTGCGGTAATACTGCCAAGACGAAGGGTGAAAGGGCGGAAAAAGGGACTCTAGGTGATAAATGGACATGGCAGGATGGAGATGTACCAAGCGAAAAGGAGGGAAGGAGCATTCCGTTGGCATTGGTATGGGGGGCGTGTGCCTTCCAGAGCAGATACCGCCCGGCCCAAACTGTGTTGCCGCTCTCACATGGTAAGATGAGGGGATGATAGAGAAGTATGGGGGCCAGGCTGGCCGAGTGAAGACGGATCGCTCGCCGGTGTAACCCGATCCGTTGCACGCTAGTAGCCTTGTGTCCCCACGCCAAGCCTCGGTCCGCTGCTATGTGGACAACAACAAGAAACCATCGCTCTGATGCACAAGCTGCAACGACGAGCAGATGCCCACTAGGTCGATCCTCGTACCCTCTGCTGTTGGTCACAACAGTGTGTTTGTAAATGGGAAGGGTCGTGGACTCAAAGTTGTCCCCTTCGGGCTGGGCTGAGGCCAACGCTGAGTACACCTCAATGTAAACGTGCCGCTCTTCTAACTGAATTAGGCGCTGGCTAAATAAGGACGCCGGAGATGACAGAAGGCCAGGCGCCGATCCAATCTGCCATTTCAGGTGGTATGAACAGTTGGTGCAAGAGAAACACGGACAGGGACGCCGAATCCGCGTATTCGTTCCGAGGTCTAGAAGCGGCGCAGCCCATCTCCTTCCTCATGCTGACAGAGCTGGTTAGGCTCAAGACACCAGTATCTAGGCTCATAAATCCATAGTTAGTGCGGATGACCACCCTTCCCCGGCCGGGTAGTTCGGTGGATTCGTCGTATTAATGTCGATCCAAAATTCCCACTTAAAAGGCCAGGCGAACCGACATACGGCCCGCACCATAGCCCTCAACCATATCACGCAGGTGCCTAATTAACTCTCTCACTTTATTGCCTGTACAACAATTATATTTGATATACTCGGTACATAATGGGGGATGATCGGCTGGCTAGTCGGCCGGATATGGCCAAACGAAAAAATGATTAAAAAAGGGACAAAGAGGAACGAACGCCCGTGTGTAGCAAGGGGGAGCGCAGGCATAGGGTAAGAGAGAAAAATGGGGGTCCCAAACGAAATATTAACGATATAAGGAATAAATGGCAGTCAGCAAGACCGACCGGGCCTATACCTTAGATTGTTGTTGGGGTCATAAAGGTGGATTATTCCTTAGCGGGGAACACCGCTTCTGTCGTAGGGAGGACTCCCTAGAGGAAAACTATAAGCTAAAAACTGGGGAACGGAAGATTAATAGAATGAGAAACGAACGAACAAATTGCAGAGTAGTGGGAAACGGTTGTGTGGGGGTGATAAGCTATCGTTTATTGAGTAGCGACCCAAAGAGTCTTTTTTATCGAAAGATGGCCGGCATCCTTTGGAATAGCTACAGCTTGGGTTAGGGGCGAACCCAAGGGCGATAGTGCGAAGCGGGGCTAGCGCCTAGACAAGTTGGAAGGTAGTCATCAAGTTACCACATCAGTAAAGAAGAAGGGGGCTGATAAAAGGAAACCCCTAAGAGGCGAGAGGCGACGGTGCTTGTCGGAGGGGAGACGCCGACTAGCAGATCAGGAAGGTTGGCATCGCCATAGCGGAATATCGAATACGAGAAGAGGCTTAAGGAAGGAAGAAAGAATCTTAGGTAAGGGAAAAATGAGCTGTAAGTGCAAAAGCTGATCGGATCAGTAGTTTAGGGCACCACAGCTCAATTATCCAAACACGACAATCCAAGGAAAAGCTAGAAAGACACTAAAGCAAAGAAATCGAAAGCCGTCAGGCGAATGGTAAGCGTCATAAAAATAATAACGGAATCTGGACACTAACGACACTAAGCGCCCCCTTATCGCCGTTTATACTACAGGCAAGTTCTTGCTAAGGGCCAGCTTTACCCCACCGTGCTGGTCGATACGGAACAACTGAGATCTGAGCCCGAACTCGGCACTTCCTGCCCCACGCTCAGCACGTGGCAGTTTTGCGTACCTACATAGCGATGCAATTCGATCACTGACGGTGTTCTTAGCGCACCGATCCAGCAGCTGGTCGGCCACTTCCCCCCTCTCTTCGAATAGCAGGGCGATGTAGAGGCTACGTACGAGGATTCCGTGCGAATGTTTCTGCAATACAAGGCGGAACTTCTCATTCTTCGCTTTGGCCGCCTGCTTGTCAAGCTTGGTGAGCAACCGGTCGTGCTTAGCTAGCAACGCTTCAGAATCATCCGTAGCTGATGGCTCGTCCGCCTTCGTCTCATCATAGGAGAACGAACTACGATACATGGAATCGGTTTCTTGCACATGGCGTGGTGCGTTATTAAACGCGGTCACCATCGTTTCTACCATCTGTGCGCACCGACCCGCCTGGCACATAGCGAGCGACACGATAGGGATTAACGTGTCATACACGTACGTCTGCATTGCTGGGTTATCCTCTGCGCTCATGCTCTTCGGTTGGATATTGGGTAAGTATCTGATCCGGGAAGTCTTCGACAGGGATTCGCGAATCAAGTTGGGGAGATATCCTTCGAGCATATCCCTCAGTACGGTCACTAGGGCCGTCTCGATGACCCGTTCCGGTTCCGGCCGGGCCAACGCAGAAATTATGTCGTCTGGATTGTCTACACGTGCGACCCATTCGTTGAGCGTCACGTAGTCGAAGTTGGGTGTGTAATTCGGTGGGTTTAGGGCCTGTGCTTTGATTGCAATGAGCACGTCAAAAAAGGTCTCACTGATGGCCGTGAGACCGCCAAAGTAATTGAACTGAAGGATAGCCACAGAGATGCATGATACAATACAACAGCGGAGAGGCTTTGAAGGTCAGTATTGCCCAGTATTATAAGGGAAATGGGCCGTGTTTGACGTGAAGCTTACTATGGCACAACAGGGACCGGTACCTTAATTCACCGTGGTGCAGTTAAGGCTACAGGCATTGTGTGGTGTACTCGCCATGACTACCAAAGCTTGACCTAAATATATCGACTAGTATCTTTCCAAAAAGAGGGGTCAAAGGCGCCCCATACGAATAATAACTTACCAAATCATCAGGTTCCTCGGTGAAGTTGTTGCAGTCCTCAAGCCAAAATTCATTCTTGAGAATCTGCTCAACCGACAGACGCACGTTTCCTGCCGTACACGCACGTCGGTTCCAGCTCGGAGTACTTGGGAACAAATTGGCATCCTGCCCATTGTCAGTGAATTGGGGCCCAAGTGGGGTGTCACGATAACTAGCGATGGGTTCTTTCAATGAAGGCGGCGCAGCAGTGCCAACACCTGGGAAGACAAGGTTGGGCGCCCTGTACAGGCCCGTCGAAATATTTACATCACTGGGCGCTCCACGAACGCAGACGATGAGCGTGAGGATAGTGAAAGAAAGCTTCATTTTCTGGTCGTGCGCTAGTGTGAGGGAAGGGGAGTATTTGACGTTGTCTTGGTGCTCGTCGACTGATCGGGTGGCAGGTGTAAGGATACAAAGAAAAGAAAAGAAAACACGCTTAACGTGTTAGAGAGGCAGTACCCTTGGGTTTTTTATGGCTGGGCACGGACATAGGATAAAAAGGGTCTTCCGATAACCCTCACTTACAAGGCTGCCAGTTAGAAATACAGATCACTCGGAGATTGGACTGGAGGGACGACCGGAAAAGACGAACCCGCGAAGAACTTGAATATATCGCTTAGAGCCGGAGGGCCACCCCCCCTTTTTATAATGGCCCAAAGGAATAAGGTGGTACAGGTCGTCAATAAAGCCGATGGCAGTGATTGTCAATCCAACTCGTCTTCCCCAGGAGCAGCGAAACGAGCTGGGATTGTAACGGCACAGTGGTTGGTCACTTCTAGCGAGTCAGTCGAGTTCAAGGATGATGAAAAGGGGCGAACAGGTCGGGACATGAATCATACGGCTCGGGACTTAGGCGCGGGACCTTCCACTTGCCAATAATTTAATTCGACACTTCAGTACAGCTGGGCTTTAACGAGTGTAACTTCCGTAGTCGCGCCTATCATTTCGCTCTATTTCGCAAGGTGCAAAGGATACAACGATAGCGACCGTGCCGAAACAGGAGCCGAGACTTCTCTAATCCCTTCCTCAACTCGATCAGGGACTCGTAATCGCTTGATCTCGTGGCCTACTCGCTTTTATAATTCTCTATCCGTTGTCCGTCTCCTCTTACTCTTTTATTCACATATTCTTTGCTATTAGGTCAGTGGTCCTACTCCTTTGCCGCTGCCGTTGTACTTAGCTTTTTCCCCCTTTCACCTTCAACTCAAAAAAAAAAAAACATTGACACCTTCGGAAGCCCCCAGCCTCTCAGTGTTCCTCCCTCCATTTGACCTCCCGTACTCCCTGTCGTAGGGTGAACAACCCTAGAGGAAACTTAGTGGCTAATTAGCCCGAGAAGAGGAAAAAAAGACGAAATATAGAACAGAACGGTTTAAGGTAAAATGAGTTAACAAGACTGGATGGGTTTTTACTGTCGTTTATTAGGAGGTGTGCGGACTGCCTTTTATAATGAAAGATGGCCCGCCTCTTTCACTAGGGTCGCCGTACAGGGCAGACAGACCTTAAACCGATAGGGCACGTTTTGGGTAGGTGCCAAGTCCAAGAGAGGTGAATACGCAACTAGGGAAGAAAAGGTAGCCAGGGGGATATTCTAATAAGTGAGGAGGAGGAGGGGGTGTACTAGTGATAAAAAGGGCGGTGATAAAGGAGTTGCCAGTGTGGGGTCACAACTGATCGGATAAGTGGTTTGGGGTACCACACTCCCCCCTTTGTACCGTTTGATATTTCGTAGTACTCGGCTACTCCTTTTAGTCAGCCCTTTATCTAAAAGCTCTTATAGTTTACCTCTCCACTCTCTAGCCTTCAGCACGCTCATAGTTTATTTAGGAATTGAAACAGATGAGTCAACTCCTGCCGGAATAGTCCGTTTAGGGATGACCGCCGTTTACTATCACTACGGCTACCTACCTAATCTCGGTGCCCGAAGAATAGCACTAAGCCTCCCATACCGAAGGGTCGGGTCCACTGTGCGGTGTTTCCTCCGACCTTAATGATGTCTCCAGCCCAAGGGATCGGGTGCCATCTCCTTCTTCTCCTACAGCTAGAACAGTTCGATTTTAGCACCGAACGTCATAAGCCGCTAGGATCCTGCAGGTAGATTAAATAATTATCACCCTTCTTCTAAAGCAGCTACTTTATTCGATCAAAGGGGAGACTTAGTATTTAGTGGAGAGGTGAATAACCACCATAGTCACAGAAACACCCCTGAATTAGTGGACCTCCCACCTTTAACCGCGGCCTGAAACAATTTGATTGCCGTTTTCACCCTGGTCGACGCATAGTGTACTGGTACATCATGTAAAACTTAGTTACTATAGTTTTAGCGCACGAAAAAAATTTAGTGGTCGAAAGTTATAGCCCAATTGGGGCATCTAAAAATGGATAGGAAGCGGTGTTTCGTTCCGAAAAAAATACTATTGCAATGGTGTGGGCATCCAGAGAACCACGATCGCTGACAACTTGGACACCTGCTAGCTACGGCATATCATTGCAGAGGCATCACCGCCTCTCTAGCATTAGCCATTGACTAGACCGATGAGTCAGAACTATCCAAGTCTCCTTGACTCAGCCGCCTAACCAATCAACTTAAGCTCCAAAAGGAATCCAACGCAACCTCTGTCTATATAAGCCAAACCTAGCCAATATTGATTATCTTAAGCTTAATAATCTCGCTATTCGACGTTAATAAAGTGACCCTCAGGGCTCGACCTATCACAAGTGGCTATGTTCTCCAATGGGGAAATATGTTCAATCCATTATGATGGGTAGACTGGGATTATTACACCTTAACGACGCATATTGAATTCACCATGCCATCGATGTCTAACGCATGGGATAGGCCTCGGTATATACTAGATGGCTTAGCTCGGCCATTTCCCCTTTTCAAAGTCAACTAGACCAGCAGAAAAAAGGGCAGCCTTCCGCTGCACCTATGACAACCTCTGCGTTGTAACTCACGACTGATCTATGCCTCTGTCAATAAGCAAGGTAGAACCGGAATCGTCAATATTTTATAAACATGGATATTCTATTCCACTGAGGCCATACAAGTAGCTCCAATGGTCGGGAGGTCAACTTAAGCACATACGCACCAAACGAAGGCAAGTATCAACCTGAAGATAGGCCGTTTTATAGGTGGGAACTCAAGGATCGTGGTGTGAATAGATGCCTAGATTAGCAAGGGTTGACAACGGGGTTAGGTGGTCACTATCATCTATTGAAGTGTAGAATTTGGTATATATATATATATATTTATACATACATACTACCAAAGCGAACATAAGACTGTATGGCAACCTGCCTGACGCTTCGTGCTACTCTGTGGTGGGTTGTCCACTATGGGATACAGAAGGTGGTGAGAATCACAACAGTGCAATTTCGATCGGAAGGAAATCAGATGACAGGGAAGGACGAAAGTAAGTTAACGTCGCAGAACAATTGCGACCCTTGTAGATGGGCAACGGGGCCAGTGTACTTCAATCTCAAAATCCATGGGTAAAAAGAAAGTGGTTCCAGAGGCCGTGGGATTCCAGGTCCCTGGTGGCCCGAGTGAGGTGGGACGGGACGAGGGAGGCGGGAAGGTGGTTGTGGGGGGGGGGAGAGCCCTAATAGGTGGAGTAGGGGGTACCCATTGAGGCAACACATCCAGGTGCATTGAATGGCCTACTTGAGAATATGATGATGGAGGGTGAGGGTGGCAGTGGTGGGTGGTAGGAAGGCCTGACGTGGGACGAGAGGAGGACGCCAGCTTCTTCAAGGCGGCCACAAGATCATTTTCATTTGGATGCAAGATTATGCTCACTCATGCACGTTTGGACTTGTACATAGGCTATCGCCACAACATAACAGTTTATAAAAAAGGAAACATTGATAAAATGCAGAACGCAGGTGCCTAAAAGATTTGAAAATTTTGACTAACACTAGACTAAAGTCTCCAGCGTAACCTCCCCCACTTGCTACTTGCTAGTCTAGCCATTTGACTAAGTTGCGACCATGTGGTGCGGTTGCCAAAGGTAAACCGCTGAAAAAACGCGATATGGAGCATTAATATCACTAGGTCACCCGGGCAGAGTAGACTCTACTGTCGCTAATTCTGAGCACTCAAGGCTTCAGTTTAATCGGGTTGACAAAAGATGGTAAAGTAGCGAACGCGGGGTGAGCAACCAGTGACGAGGCGGTGGCTGCCAGTTATGGGATATAACATACTACACAATGATGAGCAGTCGGGCCCACGGAAAGCCCGTGCTGTTAGAGGCCAGTATATGAGGGTCACGCGCAGGAGTCGTTTCTGCCACACGCCATGGTAGAGCTGAGAGAACAGGCGCGCCATTGCTTTTAAAGTTGGTGATGTATTATCCGTCCGCAGATGGTTCGTTGTCGAGTCATGAGTTTGCCGAATCCCACCCTGCTACAGAAGTTCAAGTGTGCAAAAATTGGTCAAGAAGAAATTTATATATCGGAACAAGGGATTGGACTAAAATATATTTTTATATATATATAGGAAATAGACAAAAAGCGCGGGTCAGAGAGCGAAGGCTGAAGGCTGTCAAACTTATATATTCACAAAAGAGGTGTACTCTCACACGCTAAATAGACGAAGCCGGGTCAAGGATCAGGAAGCTAATTACGAAAATTCTCTATCGCCTACTGTTTGTAGGTTTCAGGGTCAGGAAAGGTGGGCTCTTGCTGGTACTGCTGCTGCTGTGGCTGTGGCTGCTGGTACTGCTGCTGCGGTGGCTGTGGCTGTTGGTACTGCTGCTGCTGTGGCTGCTGGTACTGCTGCTGCTGTGGCTGCTGGTGCTGCGGTGGCTGCGGTGGCTGCTGGCCAGGAAGCGGCATGTAGCCCTGGTCGGGGTTACTGTTGGGCGGTGCCGGTTGCTGTTCACTCTGTTCTACCACCGCCTGCTTGAACCCACCGACGACATCGGTTCTACCGAACTGGTCGACGCCCATTTCGTTGTTACGGCCCGCGTACGACGGATAGGAGATGTCATTGGCAGCACCGGAGTCCACCCCCTGCACTTCATTCAGGTAATTCTGGGGATTAGGCATTTCGAAAGTGTTCACTTCGCCACTCTTGTAACGCCTGCCTAGGTCCTCGTAATTTTCCCTTTTTCCCAAATCCAAATCAGCAGCATTCTCATAAATATACTGGTTCGTCAGGGGATAGCCACGATTTCCCGGGGTTCCATAAGATAATCTGGGCATTCCAGTGATGGCGCCACCGAAGCAGGTGTCGAGGACGTTGACCAGGGCCTGGCCAGCGGGCCGTTCGAAAAGCCGGTGATTAATGTTGATGTAAACGGGCTTCTTCTTGTAATGCTTGGCCACGCCGTCGATGAAAGCCAACTGGTTGATTCCCGTGGCTTGATAATTTGCCACGGGGTTGGCGATGGGGACCAGACCCGCCACGGGCGGCACCCAGATGGTGA
>JANBPT010001283.1:0-11328 GCA_027575765.1 Tieghemiomyces parasiticus | reverse complement strand
ATAAAGGCACACCCATGTCTCGTTGCCTGTGACGATGGAGTCCAGCAGGTAGTCACTGGCCCCGCCGAAGTCCTCCGGGAACTTGGTGCCATAACGGACCCCCTGGAGGCGTTGGTCGTCGGTGAGGGCATGGGGGGGATCCAGCGGTTGAACTAGCTGTGGAACCCTAGGCTACTGTGCAGGGCATGGCGCATGGTACTAGGGGAAGTACGGCAGGCCCAGGCCAGCTGCTCAGCAGTCAGTTGAGGGATTTACCCGAGCCGTGTGAGGTCTTATCCCCATAGAGCTCACCAATGTCATCTGCTGGGCGGCCAGAGTAAGGGTCGTCTGCAAAGGAGTGGTGGCCCGTGCGAAAGCGAGCCAGTTACCTGTCGACGGTGGAGCAGCTAGGGGCAACTGGGCCCCGCTTGGGAGTCAACACATTCAGAATAGCATCTGCCCTGCGGTCCTCCAGATGGTAATTATCAATATATACCCGCACATTACACTGGTTGATTTCAGTGGAAGGGGGAGGGAGGCTTTAAAAAGTCGTCATGACGGATGGTTAAATAAAGGAAAGGTGTGAAGCAGAAGATTGTTGAATGTTGTAATGGTTTATATCAATCGACTCAGTATCATCAATTCTCCGAGGTTTCATCTGAAGCACAGCGGCCTGAGACTTATACCTTTTATATTTGCAAACGATTCTGTGTCTCCTCTTAATATATACGTAGTTTCTAGAGACGGAGACGAGTGGCTATCAGATTCTCAACCACCGCCACTTGCCCCCTCTACTCCGTGCCCATCGACTACCCACCCTCAAACGCCCCAAAGCACATCTTGCTTTGCAATACCATCGCATCGCCAGTACGCTGCTTACTTACCCACTCTCCGGGAGGCACACTTTTCATATAGTCTACGGTCAGATTTTACAGGACGACGATGTCATTTTATGGTTGCATCTCACGGCTACCCAGCTCCCAACAGGCTTGAGCTGGTCTACTGAACGCACCAATTGATAACACGGTCTAGAATCCGGCAACTTTTTTTACCGCGCACTTTTACCTATCTTTCCTTTCTTATTTTCTCAATAGCCCACCACCGAGTGGCGCCGGCCATAACCCCCTCCCCCTCGACGCAAGCGTCTCATCACCGCTTGTAAGGGCCATGGTCATCAGCTGGGTCATTGGTTACTGGTCTAATGATAGTAGATCCATCACGTCTTCCCCTTGAAACTGACCTTTAGGTAGTTGGTCGGTGACCCGCACGAACGATTCCAGGAGGCACCCGTCCTTGTATACCATTAAAATGGGCAGTACTTCGGGGGTAAAGCTCTCGCTGGCGGTATCGCGGGCACGAATCCTCAGCACCCGCACATGAGTCAGCGGACCGGCGGCCAGTCCTTCGAGGACCCGGTTGAGATGGCGACAGGCTGGGACGTGGTCCTCGTAAACATGCACAAGGACAGTGACGTGTGAGGCCTCGGCGTCTAACGTGGTGGCATAGTCGTCTGCCGTCACATCCTCGACCCGTCCGAACGTCTTTTGATTGCGTAGAAGAAGATTTTGGGACTCCCATTCGGCCAGTCGGGACCGCTGATACTCCCGAAGGATCGCTGGGTCATCGAGTAGCGCATTAAGGTCCTCATCGTCGTCGTCATGGTCACTCAGAGCTTGGTCATTCTTTAGCTTGCCGTCGGCAGCAGCATACTTACAGTTGCCCTGGGTAGGGTCCGAGGAAAATCGACTCGATCGAGGCTCAGTTGTAGTAAATAACGTCCGTGTTTCGGGCGTACCGGTCGACCGATACCCTTGGCCCAGGGTGTTACGCGCGTAACGTTCACGCTGTTGATCCTGGAGCTGCTGCCGTTGGAAGGCCAGGTATTGCTCGTAATCGGCTTTAACGCCCTTGGGCCCCGTACGGGGGGCGTCCGCCACTGGTTTACCCTGGGCTCCGGCCAGCAGTTCGGGTGGTGGTTGGCTATCGTTGTCGTCGGCGGGTTGATGCAGTGGGTCATCGTCATCTTCCCTGTGGGGGGAGGGGTCCTGGTCGCCGAGACGGCGTTGCTCCTCCTGCGCATTTTCATCGCCATTGGCACCGGACCCGAGGAATTGGCGCTCGAGGGCGTCGGCCATGGTGGTTAGATGAGATGAATGGAGGTGAGGGGTAGAAATTGGGAGGTTAGATAAGGAATTAAGATAGGCTTAAAAGATGACCCAAAGTGAGTTGGTGGCCACATAAGTCAGCGGATTGGGTCTGGGCTGACTCGCCTGGATTGCTGCAGGGGGTCAAGGAAGCCGGGGGGTCGAGAGAGCCAAGGTTCTCGCTCCTTTTGCGGAGGTCCGTGCGGGCTTGCTCGTAGACCAGCTAATTCTCAATGTCAAGTTGAACCAGTGTCAATGAGGTCGTCACGTAAGCACCATTACGTTTACGCCCCGGAGAGTAAAATTTCCAGCGACCTCCTAGCCACTCCGATTCCTTACCCTGATAAAAAATATTCTACCGTTTACCACTTTCGTCCCACCTACCCTTTTATTGGGTCGTATTCCCATCAAGTCTAATACTTCGTGGCAATATATTTAAATTAATCATTATCGATTTCGTACATTGACAATCATCATGATTGACCGCCTAATGTAGGGCTAGAGTTAAAGATAAAGACGATATTAAACTTAAATGACTTGGTCAGCTGGAGGCAATCCTACCCAATGGATTATCAATGTGTTGAACTGGCGGTGAAGACGAGGAGGGAGAGTCCAAGGACAAATTTAATGCTGTTCTCGAGTGGTGATTATACCAAAGGCGTGGAATCAGCCAATGGCTAGTACGAGTTCATCTGAGGGAAAAAAAGATGTAGTGGTCATGAAAGTAAAGCTAGATAGTCCGAAAGGGGGGAGGAGTTTAGGAGGAGGCCTTGCTAAGGCGTGGAGCAACGGGGCGGGGATAGGCGTAACGTGTACATATATGGTTGTGAATGATAAAAGGCAGCCAGCCTGTAAAGAAATATGATAAAACTAACAGCCAGACAAGGTCTCCATAGGTAAAAATACGTAAATATGTTTTAGGCAGCGACGATGTTCGCGCAGGCGACGCGGGTCCCGTTGGCGGCGTGAATTACGACGGAGAGGCCCGTGACGGAGCTAACGGACACGTCGGAATCCACGTAGTTGCCCACAATTGGGACGGCGCTGGACGCCGGGTTGAGGGAACCGTGCTTGCCGCTCAAGTCACCAATCTCGCAGGTAGCGAGGGAGTTGCTCGGGACACAGGTAGTGTTGGCAACGATGTTGGTGGGGTTGTAGTGGCCACTGGTGGCAGTGCAGTTACCGTCGGCCGGAACAGGGAGAGCGTGAATGTGATATTTGAACGGACCCTGGTCGGAGGGCTGGAAGCCCTGGAGGTTCACCGTAATGGCGCTACCGCTCGACCCGCACTTGATAATAGGGGAAAACTCCACACAGCCGGCGATACCGGACTGGGCACCCGTGAACGTGGCCTTGGCCTTGGTGTCGGCGTTGACGGTGACGGCCGCCAGGGCCAGAAGGGCAGAGATGGCAAGGAACTTCATGGTGATGGTAGGAAAGGTGGCGCGGTGGGGATGGAGGGAAGTGATGCTTTTTTAACGGCAAATAATCAGGACGGAGGAGGGGTGTTGATAATTGAAGGTCGAGATGAAACGAGGGGAACAAGCTGTCAGGTCCAGCTGCAGGGAAAAGTTAGTGGCGGGGGTGAAGGAGTTGGATACGGCGACCCCAGGGCTGGGGGGCGGGGACGCAGGCCAGATTATATACAGAAAAAGACTCGGTGCTTGTGCGGGGGCCATTCGCACCCCTGCTCCCCAGCTACGTAGCGACGTAGAGCCTGGGGCCTATGAGAGGACCCGCAGGGCGCGACCGAGACGTGTCAGCCAGTCGGCTAGTCCGCGCGGCCCATCCTCTCGCCCCTCCCCAAACGGCCGGTCCACCTCCTGTGCCGCGCCCTGTCGCCCACCGTGTAAAGGAGGTGCATCCAGCCCCTCTGCGCATTTCCGACCTCGTCAGCCAGGCGATTCCCCCGTCTCGTCCAGCGATGCCAGAGATTCACATCGGCTTCAGACCCATTCGGGAGGTGAGCCATTTTTTTCAGCCGCTGGAATTCGGCCGTGGAGCAGATCTGCCGCCTCTGTTCCTCCCACTCCCTTTCCAGCCGATCTACAATGGCGGCAGTCCCCTTAATGGATTCGCCCGTCTTGGAGGGTGGTGGAGAGTGGCCGGGCTCGCTTGTAAGCCCAGCGGAAAGGGACGGCCGCCGTCATCGAGCCCAGCGCAAAACCTAAATAATGAGGAACCATGCGGTGCTGTGTATGCGTGGGAAGTGACCGACGGAGCCCCGTAGGAGCAATGAGGGAGAGGAGGGGAAGCGGCCAGGCATTGTGCTTAAGTAATCCGTGCATACAATGTTTGGGAGCTCTCACAAGAGCGGGGGCCAGGACCGGCCGCGCTACATGCGTCGACACTCCTTGCCAACCAGTACATCCCACTTACTTTTCACAGCCGTGTCAAGGCCAGTGTCGTTTACCTTGTATGCCCAGTGGGCGGCCCACTACCCTGTGGGATGAGGTGAGCACCTCCTGCCACGTAGGGAATCCCGCTTTCTCAACCAGGCAGGCGCGAGGCGCTGGCTGGCCTTAAACAATCGCGCTGACTTGCACGACGACTCGCATAGATCATCCTGATTATCGAGGCCAGAGTGAATGGTGGCCAGAGCCCCACCGACACTCACTGAGTATTACGTCGTGTTGGATGAGGGCAACCCCCACTATCCTATTGGGGGCATACGCCAATGTCGCCCAGGCACCGCCACACAAGCAGGGGTTCGCTTAGGCATGTTCGGTTCCAGGATCCAGCGGTACCCGTAGCCGACCGTGGATGGACGGCTTACTGCCCGACCGGCCATACCAGCCACCATACCGATGCACATCGCCAAATACTGAACATGCCGTGTCACCAACCGGCCGAGGCCCCAAACAGATGGCTAGCGATAAAGAGGGCGTCGCGCTTATCAACGCCGAGGAAAGGGCAGCGGTCGCACAGCCAGCGCTGCCAGCCGAGGGGTCGCTTTATAGGGTAATGCAGCTTACCAAATAAGAGAAAACCTAAACCAACGACGCTCAACGCTTACGGGCGCAGCGTTGGAGGCGATCGACGGGCCCATCTTTTTCCTCGCTGTCCGTTGGCCCTAACGCCTTAGGGATAACCAGGGCTGGCGTTGGCCAGTGGGTTGGCATGGACACCTACGGAGGAACTAATTGGATTGTGGCTGTTGGGCTGTCGATCGGTGACTTGGCCAGATCACAGAACAACCCGACCAGTCGGCCACCCCTCTCCCAGTCAAAAAACGCACCGGAGATGCGGCCACGACGGGAGAGGGGAAGTGCGACCAACTCCCGTCGGACATATAATTTTGACTGCCGGTTGGCGTTGTCGTTAACCGGTGTGTATCTGCAACGGCGAGAATTCGGCGCAATATTTTATTCGAGGGAATCTCTGGCCGCAAGTGGCTCGGTGCTAGGCACCCACCGGCCAATCACCCGGCCGTTCCTCATCCCTCCCATTATCTATATGGGGAAAGGGGACCGCGCCAAGACAGGACTTGGGTCTGGGGGATCATGTCGATGCACTTTGAGACGTTGCACTTCCTACCCATATCCAACCCCCTGTCGACGGGCACCCGACGGTGGGGTTAGAACCAGAAGCTAATGCTAAAGCTGGTGGTCAGCGACCGCACATAGTGCCACCAGTAGGGCGGAATATACAGCAGCTGACCGGGGCCGAGGATGCACTCCACGTAGCGGGCCTTGCGGAAGCGCGGGTACCTGTTCAGGTCGGGCTGCTCCACATCGACCTGGATTGAGGACCAGCGAGTGGGAAAGCGGGATTTCAGCAAATCTCCCCCAAAATAGTTAAGGGAGTGTAGATGGTTAGTGCAATGACATCAGGACCCGTGGTTTACTAGCCCCATCCGGATAAGTATCCTTATTAGCTGAGGAGCCGAGGGTTTCGGCTAATCGTGCCAGTGTGGCCGTTCTTCTTATTCTTCTTCTTTATATACAACAATGAGGAGCCCAGGAACCAAAACATAGGTCCGATTGGACTTACCTCACTGGTATTCGTCATAAGACTCTCACCGCTTGGGAACGGGTACAGATTGGAAGTTTCGTCGGGGCTGTACAATCGAATGTATTTGTAGCCGACCACCTGGGCGAGGAGGTTATGGTAGGGATCGTGGTGGAGTGGAGAGACCGTGCCGTTGGGGCCGAACCAGGCGTTGACCAGCGGGTCGGATGGCCCGCTAGGGTCTTCGCTATCACCCGGAGAGCCAATATAGCTGGCACTGTAGCAATAATCGGGCACGCTAAGATCGTTGCGGAGGACCGGAACCTGGGCCAGCAGGTTGTGTTGGGCAAGGTAGCCGACCTCGGTCTCTGAAGATCCGGTTTTCGTTAGGACTGGGGGTCTTGGCCCGAGCGGGAGGACATACTTCTCAAGTAACTCGGCAAAGGTGACGAGCCGCTGGGTCCAGTCCCACCGGGTGTAATCCCGACCGACCTCCACAGGGACGAGACGGGCGGGTCCGACGGCGCGATACAGGTAGTTTAGGTCCGACCAGGGACGGGTCGTGAGGGCGGGCCAGTGGTCAATGGCCCCTGTGATGACGCGGGGTTGCGGACCGGGTGTTTTGCAAGCCCGGATATAGTCCGAAAAATCCAGGACGGTGGGGCAGGCCCAGATGGGCACGGCACGGTCAGCGGACACAAGGCCAACCACGGTAGCAGGGAGCCTGGGTTCTAGGGGCCGATACTGTGCAAACAGCTCACATGAAGTGTCCCATTGATTGTAGGTGGCAGTTAGCTCGTCGATAAGCGAGTGAATGACCACGGCCCGCCCTTCGGGTCCGCTGGTCATGATGAGGGCCGTGTCGAGCACGCCAATGGTCGCGGCTACCCGAGTCAGATCCCAGTTCGTGGAGGTACCGGGTAATCGCTCGGCGGCAGTGGCGAGTTCGGCTTGAAGTACG
Organism: Tieghemiomyces parasiticus; assembly: GCA_027575765.1. Classification (NCBI taxonomy): domain Eukaryota; kingdom Fungi; phylum Kickxellomycota; class Dimargaritomycetes; order Dimargaritales; family Dimargaritaceae; genus Tieghemiomyces; species Tieghemiomyces parasiticus. The sequence continues at coordinate 4,293 of JANBPT010001283.1, read as the reverse complement.
TCGACGAGGGCCAGTGGGGAGACTAAAGCAATCATCAAGGCCTTCATGATGGAGGCGTCGCTGAATAGAACCAGCCAGGTCCGGTCGACTTGGTCGTACTTGACGCTGTAGATCTGGGCGCGGGCGTAGTCAATGAGGGACTCCACAGCGTACTGGCTCCGCTGCGTTACACTATCCTCCGTGGGCGATGGCCGGGAAGTGGTTGGCGCCGGGGTTGAGTCGGCAAGACGTATACGGTGTATTGGGGGCTCGGTCGTCAGCCTTTCTAGATACTTCAAGGCCGTGCCGTGGAGGTATTGTACGTCCGGTGGGAGCGGTACTTGACATGACGCCTCTGGCAGGTGGGAGGATGAATCAGGATAACATGAGAGTCATGTCAGCGGGTGGGCGAGGTATGTTATTCCCTAGTGTTTAACATTTCACGAAGAGGCTACCATCGACCTGAGTCACTAACGGGTTTCCTACCTCCTACTTGCTCTGCTTGCCGCCAATGCTTTAGGCGCCCAATGGTAGCCATGCATCGTGTCCGGTCGAGTAGCAGGGGTGACCGAGGCATTTGAATGGGGGGAGTGGGAGCGGGAGCGGGAGGGATAGGCAATTCAAGCAATGAGGGGATCGGCAAGCTTGACGAACCAATCGGTGGGCAACGCATCGCTACTACACCAAGGCCTAGGGACAGCTAAGGGTCGATAGTACAATATATTAATGAAGACACAGGAGAGAGGGGAGGTAGAGGTGGAGGAAACCAACACCGACAAGGGAGAGAGAGAGAGAGAGAGAGAGAGAGAGAGAGAGAGAGAGAGAGAGAGAGAGAGAGAGAGAGAGAGAGAGAGGAAACGGACAGATAAAAAGTACAGGTCGTTGATTAAAAGAGTGAGAGCGTTCCACAAGCACGTACTAGTCAGGTAGACACCCCCGATGGTCGATAGCTACGCGGTATGGATCCCGGTCATGGGTAGCCAGTCGTCACTAGGGCCCGCTAGTTTTAGTGACGCGGTGGCGCCGTCGCTGCGGCCGACCAGTGAAGCGGAGTAACCCGCCGGTCTAGCCGGACGCCGGCCAAATAACCCTCCGATCCGCCGCCGGCCTCGCACCAGGGCGTACCGAACGCGGTATGCATAATACCTGACTCGACCCTGCTCAGCCACCGACGGGCCCGCCATTGCAACTCCGCCGCCGCCGCCACCACCACCACCATTGCGCACCGCCGCCACCTGGGAGGCCGCACGAGCGGCCTGACTATCGAGAAACTCAGTGTACCGCTGGTCGTCCATCTCGTTCAGGTACTCCACGGTGGTCTTTCCCTGTCGACTCAGCTTGATATGGAACATCAAGATCTGGGCTACCGCGGACACGGCGACCCAGTTGGCGAATGCCAGGACCGCGACCACAACGTCCGCGGCAATGACGGGCCCCGAGGTGGCTGCCGGATGGGGCTCGTCGAGATCAAAAATGTCGGCCACGCGCTCGAGGTAGGTGGCCTTGTGCGCAAAGAACAGGTAGATGATGTAGGCCGAATTGGCCAGGTACAAGAGGCCCGTCGTGCCGCCGACGAGCAGGAGCACAATGAACATCCGGTAGTTGCGGGTCCCGATACATGTGTTGAGCCACTTGCAGTGGTGGTCGAAGCCGGACACGCAGCGGTTGCAACGTTTACAGTGGCGGGTGGTGAACGCTACTTGGACCTGGCACACGTCGCATACGCCCGTGCTAAGGTTGTTGACGAGGATACCCGGGACCATCCGATAGACGAGGTTACGCGGCACGCTGGTTCGGGTGACCACCGGATCCGTCGGGTTGATGTAGGATGCCAACAGGTTGAGGACCCCGGTCGTAAGGCTGATACCGATACCCACCACGTAGACCGCCACGAACGCCCGCGTGGTGCGGTCAATGAAGCGGGCCGAGTACAGGAACTCGCCAAAAAATATGAGCACACAGAAGGCCCACTGGATGAAAAAGTAAGGGTGGTAGGGCGGTTGGAACCCGTGTCGCCGCTGCCACTGGATATCGCCTGCAATGGGGGTCTCCCAGAACCGCGACCGGTGCGGAATGGCTTCGGAGCCGTTGTCATTGGCGAACCCGTCCGGATAGTTGGGGTCCACGATGGTGCTTTCCGACCCCATGGGTACCATGGTATGATCCATCAGGGGGAAGACGGTCGAGTCGGAGCCTGTCGAGTGGATCAGGTCGTGTTGGTCCAGGTCGTGGTGATACGTAGCCGTCCCGTCAAAGGAGGTTTTGTACTTGTGGCGGTGGATAGCCGAGGCTCCTGACGAATCGGGGAGCAAGGTCTCGTCGGAGGCAAAGGTCGCACGGTGGCGCGGGGTGGGCTGGGCCCGTTGGGTTGACGAGGGGAACGTGGAGGAGGAGGAAGTGGGAGGGTCTACTAGGGCGAGCCCTTCCACCAAGGACAGCGAGGCGTGGTGGTCGTAGCCCCAGTCTGGCTCGTCGTCAGAGGAGTCCAGTGGGTTCGGTGGTTTCCGACGGGGACTCGGGGTCGACGGGGCAATGTCGGAGGCAGCAATACCCAGCAGACGGAGGGCCTTGGCGGAGGGCCGACGAGGACTGCCAGCGGGACCTGCCGGTGGCGGTGACAGGGAAGCGGGGAAGTGAGAACAGGGTGACCGCGGAGAAGCCGTCTGGTCGATCGAGTATGAGGTGGGGAGGGGCAGGGTCGTAATAGGACTAGTTGGCGAGGTGTAGGGAGGAAAAGTGGAGTCCAACGCACCCGAAGAACCGGGGGAATCTATGTGGGGTGATGCCTCGTGGTCATCCAGGCCAAAGTTAAAAATGGCGGTGGTCGAAGCCTTGCGCTGCGACGGTCCGGTCAGAAAGCTCATCCTTTTTGCCTAACAGTGAATACCGTTCCTCGGAGAGAGGAGGGGGCTAGAGTCCGACGTTGTCGAACTCCCCTGGGGTGTATACTAGAGGAAAAGGAGGCGGGGCAGAAGGTCAGCGACGAACGAAAAGTAGTAGCTGGGCAATGTCCGGGGGTAATGGAAGGTAGGCGAGACAACCAAGGTTGAGGAGGAGGCGGGAACTCGGTCCTGTGAGGCAAGGGTTCGACCTGAACGTGGCGAGGTCGAGCAGGAGAATGGAAAAGTCAAGTCGGGAAAAAAAATTAAAATAAGGACTGGCACCACAGCACTCTGAAGGGAATTTCGATGGTGACTATGCGTGAAATTGGCCTGCGGGGCGCCAAGGATATGGACGGAGCCATGCAGCCAGTGGTCTCCACTAGTCAGGCCATTTGAAATGGAACGGGCACCGCCTCTGCCCATTTGAACGCACATAAGCAAAGCAAGTGTATGCTGGTAGTCGCAGTGAGGGGAGAATAACTGCCAAGTCCCCGCTCCTCACTGACGGCCGCCTCGCCCTGCTATCACCACCGCTTTGGGTTTAAGGCTTTCAATAGGGGAGCCGCGGAGCGTCGGCCACAAAGGGTTGTGCAGCATCTTGGCGCCTGTTCGCCGTGCGGGCCCCACCTCCTATAAGATGACTGCATTCCAATGCATGACCTATGAAAGGGGATGACCGGGGGAGGAGGTCAAGGTGGAGCAGCGGCTTGTCCTGCGTTCAGTTTGCCAATATACGTGAGACTAAATCATCGAAGGCTTTTAAGCTAGGGACCTTAAATCGCTGTGCTTCAGCTAAAACCTCGGAGAATTAATGATACTGAGTCGATTGGTCAATCATTCCAGTATTAAACCATTTCTGGCTCCACACCTTCCTTTATTTAACCATCCATCATGACTACTTTTTAAAGCCTCTCTCCCACGCACAGTTCACTGAAATCAACCAGTCTACTGTGCGGGTCTATATTGATAATTACCATCTGGAGGACCGCAGGGCAGATGCTATTCTGAATGTGTTGACTCCCAAGCGGGGCCCGGTTGCCCCTAGCTGCTCCACCGTTGACAGGTAACTGGCTCGCTTTCGCACGGGCCACCACTCCTTTGCAGACGACCCTTGTTCTGGCCACCCAGCAGATGACATTGGTGAGCTCTATGGGGATAAGACCTCACACGGCTCGGGTAAGTCCCTCGACTGACTGCTGAGCAGCTGGCCTGGGCCTGCCGTACTTCCCCTGGTACCATGCGCCATGTCCTGCGCAGTGGCCTAGGGTTCCACAGCTAGTTCAACCACTGGATTCCCCCCCGTGCCCTCACTGACGACCAGTGCCTCCGGGGGGTCCGTTATGGCACCAAGTTCGCGGAGGACTTCGGCGGGGCCAGTGACTACCTGCTGGACTCCATCGTCACAGGCAACGAGACATGGGTGTGCCTTTAT
>JANBPT010001281.1:0-11378 GCA_027575765.1 Tieghemiomyces parasiticus | reverse complement strand
TGATCATGTTGGCCACCGTTTTGCACCCCAGATCGAGGAGGGGCTTAATGTCGAGATAGTTGGCGGCCTTTCAGCATTGCCAAGAGATTGGATCGTGGGTTCGTGTAGAGTAGGAGGAGGTTAGCTCGTCATTGAAGCCCTGGGGTAGGCAAATAGTCAGAGTAACCATAACTGGGAGTGGATTGGGTACGCCAAACTTACCAGAATCAGCTCGTAGAGCAGTTCAAGGTCGACCTCGATAAACTTGGCATCCCAGGTGTCAATGATAGGGTCGCGACGGGGGCCGTCAATATCGTCGTCACTGTCCTCACCATCGTCCGGCTGGTCGTCAACATGGTGCTTGAGATATTCAATAATCTGTCGGCAGTTGGGTAAACGGCGGCATATTGAATAATAAAGTGCTTAGGCAAGAAGACGGTGTGAGACGCCGTTGCTTGGAATGGCCAAACCTCATCATGTATGCAGCAATATTTGATTTCCAAGTATTTGCTTTAGGCACCACTACCTATAGTGATAAGTGCGACATATAAAGCACCAGGCCCGGCTCTTTCGAAGACGGGATACCGAAGCAGAGAGGAATGGAGAACCTTCAGTACTTACTTTCTCGAGTACCGAAGCACTGATGTTGTCGAGCTTTAAGGGGCTGTTACCTTCCGCCCCGGAAGCCAGCGCGGAGTCGATGACACCGGCCTTAGAGACCACCTTCCGGTCTACAGTGACGGTCTGACCGTCGCTGGTCAGAATTTGCACGGTCGACATGACGAAGAGGCTTGATAATCGGGACTAGGTGGAATCGAGAGCTATGCGGGAAAGTCTGGAATTATTGGAAATGAGGTGATGTTTCGGTACAGTGAAGTGAGAAAAATGGCACCAGGTCACATGGGAGGGTTGCAATGTGTAGTCGGAAAAAGATGCAGCGTAGGGATGGAAGGTGGGACCATAGGGAACGAGAGGAAACGAGGCAGAGGATGGATAAGGTTGGATGTGTGTGGGGAGGCGAGTGTGCGGAGGAGGAAGAGAATGGCCAGTGCAGGGTCGTGAGTGCACTGGCTACGATTGGAGAGTACGTGCTGAAGTTGATATGCTAACCCGTTCACCCTGTCCACCACTTAGTGCTGAGGCGGAAGACATGTGCCTTTGGATGGGGAAAGGTGCTATGAAGTTAAGTAAATAGTGAATATGAGGGGCCTTCTGGCGGAATTAACTTTGAAAGTGAACCGCCCACATATAGCGTCGGCTGCGGAAACGCTTACGTTTGACCAGTGAGCTTGCACGGGCTACCACATTGAGCTTCCAACCCGGGTAACTATGTTTAATCGACGCAAGGTAACCGTGGCTGACAGAATTCGAGTGTACCGAATATATGTAAGATGCTGTGGAAGACCGGCAACCTTCCACTCAAGAAAATCTGACAGGTCCAAACCCCTCCCATGGCGCAGCATTCGCCTTAGAAGACATCAACTATCCTAAAGTTCACATAACTCCCGCCAGTCAACTGAAGGTGGTTTGCTCTGCTGTAAGGCGGGGGGCGTTATATAAGTTTTGCGCATTTGGCGGGCCCTGGATCCAGGTCGGGACAAGGGAGCTTTCTCCACCCTCGTTTGATCTTACACTAGCCAAATCCGGTCAGTATAGTCGTACCTAGCTCACAGGACGCAGGCGACCAGTACGGACCGATAGCAGTCGGACAACACCCTAGCACCTAGGGCTTGCGACGGTGCAACTTCCGAGGCCCTACATTTACCAGCATTGTTGAAGCAGGGTTACCGTAATAAATCTCGATTGCGAACATTGGAGGTGGCGGTTTTTCAGCCACTCGGTTCCCGGTCGCTTTTTATTACTTTACTCCACCCCAGAAGCACCAGTTGGAAAATCATAATGACATGCCTGCCTCATTTACCTGTCCTTCAACGACCGGTGAAGTGGCGCCACATATGCTAATAATGAATTGAGAGCCAAAGGGATGCTGGGACCCGGCCATTGCCCCGGGGCCCACCAATCCCTAGCTTGAGATGGTACATTCGTACTCTACCTGCATAGGCGTTGCTTACTAGATACGTAAGAACCAACACTTATGGGCTGCGGCAGAACGGGCAAGTAACACATTCGCACCCGTCCCTTGAAATCTTCACCTTCGGGAACTGAGGGTCTATCATATATATATGTATATGAGCAGCTGGCGAAGCAAGAGTACAGCGTATATTTAGTGACCTATTTTTACACCCAACACTCAAAACTATCCGTGCGCAGCTGGTAGTGTCGGACTAAACTACGATTATTTTCAAACAAGTTTGCGCCATGCGATGATGAATAGCACGCCAACAGTGTGTAGTATTTGCGGCGCGTGTCCTGTGAATATGAGTTTCGATGGTGGCAAATGTTGAATTTAGCGAGCCGAGTCGTTTGTGTCAATGAACATACGGCAAAGTGAGAATGTTAGCAGAATGGCCAAAGGCCGAGACTATTAGTACGTTGTCACACGGCAGGCTGCAGTTGTTCATTCCATTTCTTAGATGAGGCTTCTCTGCCCAGCCGACTCACCTCTAGGCCGCCTCCCCTCCATTACATCGCATGGAGAGTGGCCTAGGTAGCTTGCTTTTGTTGCATCTTAGCCCTGGGATAACAGGGCCGGAGAGTTCTTTATGGACCTGGAGGGAAACAGCCTTTGTGCTGGCACTTCACCCGTGGCTTCTGGTCAGCAGTAGTAGTGGCCTTGCACTCTGCAGCCTTGGCAGGCACCAGACCACCACCACCACCACCACCACCATCATCCTGGGACTTTGCACACCGGAACCACTCCGGAATCTCACCGTTGGCCCGGAGGTTCAAGAGGATTATGGTGTATTAAATACACAGGGGTTGGGAATACGATATAAAAGCAAAGGGCTATAGGGCAGTCTCTCGTTTATTAAAGCGGCCAGCGGACAGATACTATATTTCCATTCTGGCCTTAACTTTCAACTGTTGATGTGAAGTAACAGGAGTGATGAATACATCATAGAAAAGCAGCAGGGAAACAACACAGCATGAAGGAGACGAGAGGACACTGAAGCATGCTATCCTAAGAAAGACTAACCGTAGGATAATGCATCAATCGGTGCAGGTGACTTCGATGGACTCGGCGTATCGTGATCGTTCCGAATCCAGGTGAGAGGTCTCTGTTGAGGCTGCGATCATAAGTCGACGATTATTCCGACCACAGCAATCATCAATGGTGGTGAATAATAGCCCCGATCAGTTTACAGCCCAGCCATCAAGGGCATTGACCTCGGCTGGTATGGCAAGTAGCATCTACCTGGCACTGTCGGTGCAGCTCGAGGACCTGGCGTCAGCGACATCAACAGCAACAGGTGCAACGCAGGATCCACTAGTTCTGGCGCAAAATGCGATGACGCATACTGGCTGGCCAGAGCCCGTGCAACCAACGCGTCACCCAAGACGCACCGTTGGCGAGTGGGTAGAGAAAAAGTTTCATCTCAATATGTGCAAAAATAAATATGCTGCTATACGAACACATCTGCAGAATACAGTAGACAAATAAACTCTGTCACCCCACACAACTTTGACTGCTAGACATTTGTGTACGGGACCTGGCAGCGGGCTGTGCATAACCCGATTCATATTACGTAGTCAACAAGAAACATTGAGATAAGAATGTTCATAAACTAATCTTTAATCCAACAACGCCTCGGCCCGCATATGAAACGGACACCGAGACCAATGTACAAGCCAGCCCATGGGCGTGATTTCCTAATGTCGAATACCGGGAGGAGACCGGTTGCCAGCGGCCGCTTCCAAGCGGTTTACTTGCACCGCCCCCCCCTCTCCGACCAGGTCCTGACTCTGCTCGGGTGCTTTCGATGGTTTAGCGTGCCTCGAACTGGACCATACGTGCGGTACGCTTCTTGTACAGCACACGGTGGCCACACTCCCGACAGCGGATAGGCTCGCGGGGCTTGATTTCGTTGTTGGAACCGCATTCTGGACATTGTTAATTGAAGGGGGAAGTAGTCGCTTATTAAGGTGGTTAATAGCTATGAATAGGTCTCGACATTGGTTTAGTGGACGGTAGACCCTTTAAAAAAGACCACGCTTGAACTCGGACAAGGTAAAATTCTTGCTTCCACGCCACATCAAGGTTGCGCGTTGGCATTGGCCAAAGGTATCACCCCTCAGCGAATATAAAGGTCAATAAGGAGGACTTACCCGCACACAGGTAAGGCATGGCTAACGGCTGCTGGATAGCGGTGACACCAGGACCTTGGGGGAAAGACGATGGCTGCTGCATAGTGATGGATGGGAGTTGGTTCGGCTCAAGATTGATAACGAAAAGAAAAGGAAAATACAGGTAGAAAGTGAATGGAAATGTGGAAGGATAGCTGCGTTGGGAAAATTGTCACTCATAAGCACATTCCAACCGGCTAGGGTGTCAGCAATGGCATTCGGCTAGCTGGAGGCAGAGTGTACTGTTTTTCAATAATACCGCCGGGTTAAAGACAAAAAAAAAAGAACAAATGGTAGGCCTAGGCTTCCGGTACACTTTGATTCCTGTGTCCGCCATAACTCATGGTCACCTTGGTGGTGGGAGGGTAGGGTACTGTCAAATAAACCCCCCCACCCTTCGGCCGCCGTATTCACACAATCGGTAAACGGACTGCGGCCAAGTAAAAATCACGTGATAAGTCATACCGAGGCGGAAATGACGCTTAATGCTGAGCCTAACCTTTGACGGCGAATCGTAGCTTCAGACGCGACTGGTCAGCGCGACTTACCAGGCGGCAAGGCCGGTCTTGGCTACGGCTTCGGCTCGCATGCCACGTCCAAGGCTCTGCAACCTAATTGTCCATGAATCTCCGCCATCCGACCCATCCGCCCATTACTTGCATCAGTGGCTTCACCAGCTCATACTCACCGACTACCGACCGTACCCCCCCCGCAAGATTTCCGGAATAGTCGTCGTCGGCATCAGGTTAACGTACCTAGCGGCCAGAAAAGCGCTTTCCCTCGACTAGCGGAGACCACCCATCCCTTTCCTGCCGGCTGTACTAATAGCGCCATGAACCACCCTCCAGCCCGACCGTCCACGGTAGTACTCGGTAAGTTGAAGCCCTGACTCCAAAGCTCGTGGGAGGTGACTCACGAACGACCTTCCCTGGGCACGTCAATCCTGACCGGTACTTTAACCCTGCACCACATGCATCTCTTTTTATTCGGAATCCATCGTACCGTAACCAGTGGGCAACATTCCCTTCGAGTATGCCGAAGAACAGCTGATTGAAATTTTCAAGGCCGCGGGCCCCGTGGTTAACTTTCAGTTGGTGTTCGATCGGGAAACCAGCAAGCCCAAAGGGTTCGGTTTCTGTGAGTTCTTCGACGTGGAAACGGCCCAGAGTGCCGTGCGCAACCTGCGGGACTATGAGGTTGGCGGTCGTAAGCTCCGCGTCGACTTTGCTAACCCGTCTATGTGCCGCCGCTACGGCTTTGACGTGCGTGGCGGACCCGTTGATGCCGGGCACGCTGACCCATCGGGTATGGGGGGCGGTCAGGTAAGTTTCATGCACTAACTGGATAATGGGAATGATTGAAATCGCATGCAAAGCGCGATACTTCCGGCCACATGCCGGTTCGGTCCAAATATGGCACTCTTATCCCGGGTCCAGTTGTTTATCATACCCCTCATTATGCTCCTCCTTTGTTTTCTATATTCTCACTTCGCAGGCCCGCGGCCCCGCCCCTAACATCAACCCGATCGTGGCCTTCAACAGCGTTGCCGCTAGCAACCCCAACATCTCGGTCACCGACGCCATCTCCAAAACCTTGGCCTCAATGTCGCAACCGCAGCTCCACGATCTCCTGGCCTACACACGAGTAAGTACTGGGTCGACCCGACGGTAACCGACCACATGATTGCGGGAGCCGACTGGGTCTTCTTAAGGAGGCGAGATGCCTGCATTACCGAGTGGATTAACTTTTTGATATGACGGACTTTGATGCACTAACCACTCCAAACGATCTGACTCTCCTATACCTCCCCGGTGGATTTGACAGAACCTGGCGCTGACCCAGCCTGACCAGGCGCACTCGTTGCTATCATCCAACCCCCAGTTGACCTACGCTTTGTTCCAGGCCATGTTGATGCTCGGTCTCATTGATCCCCAGGCGGTCCAGGTAAGTCATGGTGGCTGAACGTCGACAGAGGCTACGCCTTTGGACCCAACTGGCTTGGAGCTGACCAACACCACTTCGGATAACTGTAACAATTATTTGATTAACGCGACCCTGCCAACTTTCGTCACATCACCTTACCACCTGCCTTACAACGCCAACCGCGAAACACACATCCCACCTTACAGCAAATCATGCAGTCCCAGCAGCCGGCGAATCAGCTCCCGCCACCACCACCGCCGATGGTACCCAATGTCCCTGGGGTGGCGGCGCCAGGAGGAATCCCGGCTGGTAACCCGTTGCTTCAGCAGCAGGCCTTGCTGGCCCAGCTCCTGACCTTGCCCCCGCAAGAGGTGGAAAGATTGCCGCCTGCGCAGAAAGAACAGCTCCGGCTTCTAATGGCCCAGGTCGCCGCAGCCCAAGGCAGCCAGCCAGGCGGGATGCCCCCCCAGTAATCGTTGTAGTAGTGGCGGAAGTGGCAGGTTAAAACATTCTCAATTAGACCAGTCCTTGCGGGCCTAATCACCGAGGAGAGCAGTGCCTTCAGTATTATAAACTCTTTTTATTCACGCTAGCATTTCCCAGGCTGTTGTGATGTATATGGGTCGGTGTCCCTTTAAACCCTGTTGAGTCAGAGTTTTCATCTGGTTGGGACAGCATGAAGCCCCACAATAATGGGTAAGTACTTTGGATCCCTGACACTAGGCTCATCCTAATAATAGACTACCATGTCCGATCCGTTAAGGCTGTCTGTCAGCCGTGGTTTTGGCAGCCTACACTTTCCATCCATAGAAGGGCGACGAAGGACGATCGGTTATCCGCTACACCTTACCGTCACCGCGATCCGAAGATAAAACCACATTAGAGCGATCAGTACTCTAACCATACTCGGACAGATATTTAGACCCAAGCCGGATCCCGAAGACCACCCTTCACCCCGGTCAGAAGCGGCTCTATGTAACTCTTTAGAGTCTCTGATGACTTCGGAAGACCCTTCTTGGCCACATGAGGTAATTACCCAAGGCTCAGATTAATTACAGCTGGCTCGTCCCTAGTTGGGCGCTCCGGGGAAGCTAATCACTACGGCCGGCCTTTAAGTTGAGCATAGGCGCACTACCCAATTCTGCGCATCCCTTCGGCAATACTTTAATCCAGCCGGCTCTGGCCAAGTGCAGCATCGGTGTGATCCAGCAGCAGGGGTATCGTGGATCGTCCGGCAAAATACCCGACGAAGTAGCTCAGGGCGGAGGTGGGGTGGAATTTACTGGTTAGTTTCAGTACGCGTGCAGTCGCGCTTTGGACACTACCCGAGGAGGTACAGAAGTATGGATCAAACGCCACACGATGTAGGGGTGATACCCATTTAGACCAACTCGTCGGCTGAACACCCAGCGAGAGGAGGGCCTGCCTGAACAGGTTAAGGTTTTATGGGGTTAGTCGGGCTAGCGCTAGTGTCAAACTACCGATTTACAGAACCGCTTCATATCGGGTAAGAAATGGTGAAGTAAGAGCGGAGGCCGCTACGAAGGGTGTCAGCCACATCCTTGTCGCGCAACTTTATTTTGGCCCCTGTACTCTTGCCGCTGGAAAAAAAAAGAGGACGGCAGGATCCCTTAGCCAGTATCGGATAGATGGTGCCATAATTTTCTTTTCCAACGTTATCACTGACCTGCTCTACATGACCGATAGCCAGGTGACCTCAACAAGGCTCGCTAGTCTTTGTCGGTGGAGTACGCCGTGCAGGATGGCGGCGCCTCCGTCTCGAGTCCCTAGGACAAACGTGGAGGTGCGACTAATCGGGCCAACCATGGTCGCACGATGCTTACTAACGTACACTCTCCCTACAAAATGTCGCAGGCCAGCCCTGTGGCCACGAGGGTTAGACTACCAGGTTTGATGACTTGCTGGCCACTCTCCACCCTCCACAGTCGTCACTATCCCTTTTTTTTATTTTATTTTTCATCAGAGCTCCTACTTTAGGCAAGCGAGGAGTGACAGGCGCAGGTCACTCCAACAGTGTACATTCACACTCTGCTCCCCTAAAAACAAGCAGGTGTGGAGCTAGAACGCCTTCGAATCAGCCCACGGGTGGTCACCTGCAAACAACCAACCCCTCGCCATTTCTATCCCACTCTCATTCCCGTGTTCAGGGAAGGGGGGGTTAAGCTCAGGGACCCCTTCCTTGCCAAACCCACCCGTTTGGCCCGCCCGGGCTTGTGCATGGGTGACGCCGTATCCCAGCCTAGAGTATCAAAGTAGGGAAACCAGGGTAATGGGGCTAGAAGCTGTAAACATACCGACCTGGTGGAAGGCGCACTTTGATGCACGGCAGTTGATGGAGCAGATGCAATGCAAGGAACCCGCGACATAATCATTATTGGACGCCACCAACTGTAGCCGGACCTGAAGGGGTCAGTAAAAGGCAATGCAGACGAGGGGGGTATTGGAAAAAAAAAAAGGCCAAGGGGGACGGAGAGTCCGACCCTGAGGCATAAATGAGCAATATCTGCATTCAAGAACGGAGACTCCGTGCCTGAGTAGTGGAGAGCTGGGGCCCTAACCCTTCTTTTTGTCCCAAAGCTTATGGGTGAGCAACAGATGGGGACGGGCTGTGTAGTCGAGGCGGCTCTATATCGACCCGTATTGAATGGTAGGATGGCGGCGTTGTCACATTGTCGATTAAAGCAGACGCTGAGTGGGAATCGATTTACACCAGGCTGTCTCTTGCTAGTGCAGTTACTGCCTCAGGCCAGCGAGTCTATCTGGCCGTGGTCTTACGCAGCAAAGCAACCTCATTACTGACACAAGGAGCTCCGTCAGTACGCCAGGTAACTCGGTCATCAGGCGGTGGCAGTGGACCTCGACTGGTGCCGAACGAGTGGAGGTGGAGCAGGAGAGGGAGGGGGCGATCATGAGGAGTGATGCAGGCGAATAGCAACGACGGGTCCATCCTACAGGGATCGACCGCCGGCGGTAGCGCAACCGACGAGTGCTGGAACGACAGGTGTGAGTGAAGGCCCGGGTCGCTTAAGGTGTAGCGGTCGGGAGGGAAGGGTCAGGCCGTAGATACGAGCGCAGGTCTGGAATGTGGGCGCGTGTCCCCCGGCGCAATCTAGAAACACGCAGCCAAACCATCGCCCATCCAGGCTAGACAAGTGTGGGATGCACGACAAATTACCTAAACGGGGAGCAGGCAACCACACGCTTGGCCGGCTATTCTCTCAAAATTACTAGGCCTCCTCCGCCATAGGCATCTTTCCCGGGCGCCCCCGCATTCCCCACTTTCCCACCCGAGGCTGGGCGCTGCCGAGCAATCGCCCACGACGACGGCGTATCGCACCCTTGGGCCTGGAACGATTCCAGCCTCTCCTCTTTTGGCCCCGCGTCTCTTCCGCCTTTTACGGCCAGGCAGTCGGCCAGTGGTTGCCAGGAAGGAAAGATCCCCCTCGCGACCTGCCCTTTTCAGTCATCTGTGCTCGCCCAGTAGCCATGTCTCTACCCCTCTCCTTTCTCTCGCCCACGATCCTGCCCGTCGCGGTTTTTGATTAATATATTCCGGCTGACCATTCCGCGCCGTCCGCCTCCACCACCTCTCCTCCTTCCCGCTGCCTATATGCGATACCCTTTTTGCGACTCTCCACACCGAGCCAACGTTATCAACGGCCCCACCAGCGGTGTGCCCGGTCGACTCTCTTTTCCACTTCTACGCTTCCTCTCAATGTTGCTCTAGTATCTGTTCACCTGCTTATGGCCTTTTACCCCGTCCTCTGCCTTCTTTAATACCCCACGTCCCCCGGTTTCTCTGCTCGAGTGCACCCTCTCCGCCTCAAGCGACTGGTTTTTTTTTTGCCAACCTGTGCGAAACCGGCTCTTCGCCACTGACTTTAGCCCCGACTCTTCTGACCCCCGGCCACACCGGGCCCAGCGCTCAACTCTCACCGCCGTCTTTGCTCTTTTCACTTGGCCAGGTTACCCCATCTCTACGTTAGGCCCGTGTACCCCCTCCCCCCGGAATCCCGACCAATAGGCTGTGGACCAAGAGAGATTGCGCGTCCTGGTTTCCGTCCAACCATCACTCCGCACCCGCCTATTTTTTGTCACCGCAGGCCACTTCGTCCCACACTCCTGATTTTTTCTCGGCCGGGTGCTATTCGGGGTGTGAACCTGCCCCCTTCTAATAGTACGGCCCCGGCATTGCTTCTTTTTTTTTTGAAACTCCGCCGCGGAGGCGCAGCTCCCTGTCTAGTAGGATACTTTTCGGCTCATCGTTCAGTTTCCATTGTAACCAGCGTCGTCTCTCCCAGTCACCGCCTCGTCACCCGTGCAGGTAAGTCCACTGCTCCTTAAGCCGATCATGCGCGCCTAGGATTTATGGCCCACAGCCAAAGTTAACCGCGCCTCGTCTCAAGGGGTTAATTCAATCCAACAGGGCGTGTGAGGCAGTGGATAGGAAAGGAGTGGTTACAAGCGGCCGGACAGGGTTGACGAGAAGAGCGGGTGGCACCTTAGTCGGGCCATGTTGGTTTAGGCCTGTGGCAGTCAGGCAGTGTATACCTTGACTCTAGCAGAGCAAAGCAATATCCCCCAGACGATGACCTAGCCGTCGCTGCGTCATTTACGGAGGTAGCGCAGCTGTGAGCCACATGTCTCCACACTACTGCCTCCCCCTTGCGGGCCGCTCCTACCTCCTCCCGCTTGAACAGCCACTACCCATCAGCTCGCCTTGCACCCTTCCTACCGCTGTCGGTGCAGGCGAGCGCTAGGAGCTGGCCGCCGTCTTCTAAATGACCCCTGCTTTGCGAACCATGCGGCGAACCTGTGGTGGGCAACCTTGACATGCCTCGGCCGATCACTATCGACGTCTATATATTCACGACTAGGCCCAAGGACTCTGGGGGGAAAGATAGCTCAGCTCATTAGAATCACCTCCGTCATTGATCATCCATCACTAACCCACATAATTTTCATTCATGTTAATTCATTGCCGCACTATATATATCTATATCCCCTCTACCAGGCCATCAGGTATCCCCCTCCTCCACTGTGTACAATAACGCCCCACGCTGCTCAGTCCACTGCCTGTCACCACATTACCAGTCTGCCACCCCGATGCCCCTCCATCCGCACTCACCACACTACACCTCCACCCAGTCTCTGGGGGCCTACCACTCTGGCGACTACTCCGCCCTAGGTAAATCTCCAAGCCTACCGGG
>JANBPT010001280.1:0-11387 GCA_027575765.1 Tieghemiomyces parasiticus | reverse complement strand
CCTTTACCACTGGGTACGGGTACCACCACGGGTGGGCCCGTGGGAAGACCCAGTTGGCTGGAACTCATGGCTAGCTCGGGCCCGACGATCGAAAGCTTACAGAGCAGCATTTCGCGTTGCACGATCTTGGCGTCACTGTAGTCTACCACGGCCCACACCGGAATCTAGTCGTAGACGGGCGATATGGTAAGGTGGGAGGGGGGGGTAAAGGTCGAGGTGATTAGTGAAGAATTGGGTACACACGACACGATTAGTCCTGCGCTGTTCGTACCTTGCACGTCGATGGCTAACACTTACCAAGTCCTCCAGCTGTTGCTTGGCCTGCTGCATCAGGAACGGACTCGCCCGGATGGTGATGGTCATACGGGATAAGGACGGAACCTCGGTCTTGGAAACGACCAGGGTATCAATGTTGTAGTTGCGGGCGGACATAATACCAGAAATTCGGGTCAGTGCCCCGGGCTCGTTCTGAACCAGCACGTTGAGGATGTAGGGGCGGGTCTGCTCTTCCTGATCATCCAGGGAGGCCGCTGTCTCCGGGTTGCTAAGGATAATGTGCTTGACGGCCTCTTCGACACTATGCTGCGGCGGGCGGGCGAAGGGACGGGGCACGCGGGAGTAGGCATTGGACCTGGAAAGCCGCGGCGTGGTAGATAGGGTACGTTGCAGGGCGGTCGGGCTGGGCTGGAGGGCCAGTTGGAGGGTACGCGACCAGAGGGTCCGACCGGGGTGAAGGGCCCGATGTGCCAGCATGCTTAGAAGCGACCGTGGGCCGTTGGAATGCGGTAGGCCAAGAGGACGGAATGGGGAGTCTACGAGGCGCGATGAACAGGAAGGAGGCAGACGTCGGGGTCAGTGGCACTACGGCGAATAAAGGAACAGGTGAGCCAGAGAAAAACTACACGAGGGGGGGGGGTTAGGTCAAGGTCAGCTGTGGCCCAGAGGCAGAACCAAGGCGAGTAGAGCTGGGCTGGGCTGTGGGGTTTAAAGTCCGTTGGTGAGTCAGAAGAGTAGGAAGGGGGGAGTGGCTTATACAAGTAGGGGCAGGGTGTGGAGGTGCCAATAGCAGCGTGAATATGCAGCGGTTGGTCTGGCTGGAGGCGGAAAGGCTCGCTTTATAGGTCAGCCTCAAGGGGCCGGAGGACCGTATCAGCCAGTTTGCCTGGCGGATTAAATACCAAGCGGGAGCGGAAATCAGGAAGGCGGTAGAGTCCAAGCCTAAGCGACCTTTGTCGTTTGCTGGTAAGGTTAATAAGGGTAGAGCCGAGGGCCCTAGCGCTACAAGGTATTGGGGCATCAGCGGTGCTGTGGACACGTAGCGTGTGTAGACAAGTAAGTAGGTAGGTAGGGTGCGTCGACAACCGACATGTGAAACATGCCAACCGGCGGTGCTTGCCTGAAAGCGGAGTGAGGGTTGTCCACCTTACGCTTCTGACTCACCAGGCCGGGACTGCGGGTGTGATCCTGGCATTGCCAGGTAGATACGCGGCTGACGAGGCGACTGGCAAATCTTGGCGGGCCACCCTAGCTACAGCTAAGGCGCTGTCCAGTGTCTGTACAATCTGCATAAAAGGTCCCTCGGAGGCCGCGTCGGGAGGGGAAGGCCCAATGGATAGTGAGAATACGGCGGATGGGATGTAGCGTTTATTGAACGTCACTTAAGTCAGTAACGAACCGTCCGTTTCGGCAAGGCCTGGGGTAATGATTCCATGTAGAATGACTTGGGCACACCAGATCTATCTGCGCCCATCGTTAGCGCAGCTGGCTCTCATTATATGCACTGCCCCCTACTATGCCTATCGATCAGTGGGCCTATAACTAGTTGTTACATACAACCGCGACACTGGCCATCGGCTGCCTTATAGCTCGATTATCGGTCCGAGTCGAATGGCAAGGGAAGAGCAGACACAATACGCTATATGCTATCAATCTATAAGGTCGACACGCTCGAGATACCGGCAGTGTTTGCCCATCGTACCAAAGACTAAAGGAGGTGGCACAGAAGGTTGGCGCACCTTGGTCAACCAATCCTGTGTATTACCACCACTCTTACTGAGACCGATGGTCCCTTTACCGTTGAGCGTATTAGCCAGCGGCGTGACCTGTCCAACCTTGCCCCCCCCGAGTCCCGCGTGACTCACGATATCTGGTGAGCATTGAAGGTGTCCCGAACCCTGAATCCCTGACCTGCAACTGCCCGGTGGGAACTAGCCCCCAAGCTGATTGGCGCAGGACAGATGCTAATATATTTGAAATCAGCCAGCAGCAGACCATCCTTCGCAAGCCCTCCCATCTCTAAGCGACCATTGGTTCGGGCCAGCCAAGGCTTTCCCACCCTCCCGAGAGTGTCATCTAGCGGCTCAATAAACATGGGTGCCAGCTAGAGGGTGGGTGGTGCATGAGCAACAGGAGGACAGTGGGTAGCCGTGGCCCGCCACAAGGTCTATCATTGCTCTTTGGCGACCCATGAAAGCCGTAGTGAGCACCTACCTTAGCTCGCTGGACGGCTATTACCCAACATCGCGGCACGGAAGGACAGCTTGCCCCTTTGGCCAATGGGCCGGAAAGGCTATTATCAATCGCAGCCGGCTTCACTAACTGTACGACCAGAAACAGTCTACGGCTATTTTGCGTTGTTGACCAAGTCACGTCGCCTTGCCCCGTATCCTGCCGTCCGTCACTAGCCTTGATCCGGGCCCAGGGCTGGCCGGCCACTGTAAACCTGCTCCCCAGCTACGTGGACACTAGCTGAGACGTTCGGTGGTGGTAACCGGATGGCTCAGCCGCGTTTTGCAACTGCCTTATCTAGGAGCGATCAGTGGACGAGCAACGGATGCAGCCGGGGCCCGGTGTGTCGGATAGAGCCGCGTTGGGTTGGGCACATTTTACAGGTAGGGGTTAAGTGGCGCGTGGACCACGGAGCCATCGAGGGCTCTACCTTGATTTGGAGGGGCTGGCAGAGCGTGATAGGTCGGGGCAAGAGTTAGTAATCCCACCGCCAGACAGGTAGAAAGGAGGAGGGGCGACGATCGATTATGCCACCTCACTCTTAACCCCACTCTCTCAGGGCGAGCAAGGTTAGCGAGTCACCATGCGTCTGGTACTTCCGTCTAGTGAGCCATTACGCTGGTGGTAGACAGTGAATCACCCGCCTTCTGACTCATCAGCCGTGGGGGCTGCCCTCCTGGTCCGCCAATGGCGGCCAGATGGCTGCACCCGCCACCACATACTGTTCCATTCGCTGCTAGCCGTACGGTGGTGATGGACCGCTAGCCCCTAGCTGTGACCCTGTCGCACCCAATCTTATCTCTCGGCCAGAGCGCACCGCGGCGATGACGGGCAACGATAGTCATGCCATCCACGCTGGCTGCCCAATTGTCCCATGGGAAACATCTACATCCATGCGTCTGCGCGTAATTCGCCACATCCCAGCCACCCCCCCTTACCCTACCGTATGCTAAGCACCGTCGCCTGATTACCGACCGTCCTTTATAATGACCGGCAGTGCCGCTGCACTTTTCTCCTATCTTACCTTACACGCGTACCTTGTCCGTCCCGCTTTTGCCTCGCAATCCTAAGCCCCTCCGCTGTGGTCTAAAACGCCCTAGTCCGGCCGCTGTTTCTCCGCCCACGCCTTATCCGACCTCCTCTTCTCAGTTTCACCTGTCTACCTCCACGTACACTCCACAAACCACCGTCGCACGCTTCACCTCCTCCTCGTCACCCTTACTTTTCTTCTCCAAAATGAGCGCCTCCCGTACTATCCAGTCCCTCGCCGGTCGCGTGGCCGCCCCTACTAGCCGCCTCCAGGCCGTCCGTTGCTACTCGGCCCTGGCCCGTGCTGCCCGCGTGTCGGCCACCCCGGCTGTCGCCCGCCCGGCCACCCGCAGCGTCACTGCCGTGCCCGCTCGCACCCTGAAGACCCTCGAGTTTGGCGGCTCCAAGGAAACCGTCTGGGAGCGTGCCGACTTCCCCAAGGAGAAGCTCCAGCAGGTGTTTGCCAAGGACACCATGGCGGTGCTCGGCTACGGTCCTCAGGGCCGCGGCCAGTCCCTCAACATGCGCGACAACGGCCTCAAGGTGATCATTGGTACCCGCAAGGACGGCCGCAGCTGGAAGAAGGCCGTCGAAGACGGTTGGGTTCCCGGTAAGGACCTCTTCCCCATCGAAGAGGCCTGCGCCCAGGGTACCGTCATCATGAACCTGCTCTCCGACGCCGCCCAGGGCCCTCTCTGGCCCGTGGTCAAGAAGCATCTCACCCCCGGCAAGACTCTCTACTTTAGCCACGGCTTTAGCGTGGTGTATAAGGACGACACCAAGATTGTGCCCCCCAAGGATGTTGACGTGGTCCTCGCCGCCCCCAAGGGCTCTGGGTTCACCGTGCGCCGCCTATTCCAGGACGGTAAGGGCATCAACTCGTCCATCGCCGTGTTCCAGGACGCCTCGGGCCACGCCCGCGAGCGCATCGCCGCCCTCGGCATTGCCATTGGCAGCGGCTACCTCTACGAGACCACTTTCCCGAAGGAGGTCTACTCCGACCTGGTCGGTGAGCGCGGCGTGTTGATGGGCGCCATCCAGGGTCTCTTCCAGGCCCAGTATGAGGTGCTCCGCGCCCACGGCCACAGCCCTTCCGAGGCCTTCAACGAGACCGTCGAGGAGGCCACCCAGTCGCTCTACCCGCTCATTGGCGAGAAGGGCATGGACTGGATGTACTCCAACTGCTCCACCACCGCCCAGCGTGGTGCCCTCGACTGGAAGAAGCCTTTCTACCAGGTCTCCAAGCCCGTGTTCCAGAAGCTCTACGAGGAGGTGCTCAACGGTAACGAGGCCCGCCGCTCCATCACCAAGAACGGGGCTGAGAACTACCGCGAGGAGCTCGAGAAGGAGCTCGCCGAGATCAACAACTCGGAGATGTGGCAGGCTGGTAAGACTGTCCGCTCCCTCCGCCCCGAGAACCAGTAATTTTGGGGCGGCCCCCCTCCCCCTCCCCCCGTCATCCTTTGAATGGCACACACAATAAGGATCAAAATACTAAAGTTTTACGGTCCACGTTTCCTTCGTTAATGTATTGATACCACTCCCCTTCCCCTTTCTCCTGCTGCCAGCGTTGGTCGTCTACCGACCTAAAGAAAATAAAATTAGATGGACCTCTAATCGAAATCTAATGAAGGTCCGCGCAGATCGGGGTGTGGGCGGCAGCTTGATATCCCATTTCCACATCTGGTGTGTCTGGTCTCAGACCTCTCGTAGCATGGGTTGTGGCCAGCCATGAACGGGAGGGGGCGCAGATTGGAAGTGGCTTAGACCATTCATCTTTTTAGGCGTCAGTCGGGTGGGATAACCGTCACCATGAGTAGCGGGCCTGGGTACGCAGACATAGTCAAGCCCACGGTCAGTGGTATGAATTATCCTACATAACTGCAATACGGTAGCATACGGCCAATAGTAAAGTTATTTATAGTCAGATGATTTGGCAAGGCCTAATATGGACGTTCCGTACGTCATTTTATTATATTGGCAGAGCTGACCATCGTAGTAGTACATAAATCGGACCAGTATTTCGATGCATTAGCAAGTGTCGCTGAAGCACCCCTATAGAATTCAGTGACCGGTGTAGCGTCCGGCCTGGACGTGTTCGGGGCCGTGGGCTTGGTAACCGGCCTCGCGGCCGCTGCCCCACTCACCAGCCCTACGACCTTCACCATGGTCCACAACGGAGGTGGCGCCTTGGTGTCCGTAGACGGTACTGGAACCCTCGTGTCCATGGCCAGTGACGCCATGGACGGGGCCCTTGTGGCCGTGACCGACCTGCCCGCCGTAGGCGGGACCACCCGCGTGCTCCCGAACCTCACCCTTACCGCCATGCCCAGTGCCCCTAATGCCACCCTGATGCACATTATCAGGACCGCCGTGGCCTTGGTAACCTACCGGGTGACCCTTAGACTCGTTACCGTGACCCTGGCCCTCTCGACCATATCCATGCTGTTCAACAATGCGAACTTGCTCGTGATGCTCCTCTACGCGCTCGTGGCCGCGATGTTCTTCGACCCGCGTAAAGCTTCCATGACCATGTCCCTCACCGCTGTGTACCGGGCTGTGGGCCTCGTAGCCGGAACCATGGCCATTGGCCAGGTGCCCCTGTTTTTCATGGTCGTGATCATGCTCGCCATGGCCCTGGACTTGATGCTGGAGCACGGTGGTACGTTGGGGGCCTCCGCGGGCGTAACCGTGGTCGTTATCAGCAGGCAAGTGACCAGATTGAGGGCCGGGGGCTTCATAGCCAGCGCCGTGGCTGTTTTGGACCTGCTCGGCGTCTGTGCGATCGCGGCCATTACCACCATGGCCGTGTGCGCTAAATTCCTGACCATGCGCGGGACCGTGGTTCTCCGAATCGTGGATGTGACCCTCGTGGCCGTAGCTTGGGCCGCGCTCGGGGGCCAGCTGACCGTGGTTAGGGATGGGGTTGGCGGTATAGGCACGAATAGTCAGCGGGTTGCGGACCGGGACAGCCAGGGCACCGACGGTCATGACCGAAGCGAGAGCGGCGGCGAAAGCGATGCTGACCTTCATGGCGAATAGAGTGGGTAATTAGGTCAAGGTTGTATTTGTAAGGTAGGCAGTGGTGCTATGTATAATGGGCGCCAGATGGGTTAGGTCAAGTCGTCAAAATGGTGAACGATGGAGGGTATCAGGTAGGATGGGAGGTGGTATTTCTTTTGCTGCTGTTGGTAACCTTGGCCGGTGGTGACACGGTATAATATATAGGTCGAGGGCCAAGCTAGTCTAGCTTTGCATTGCTAATACGTCGGGCCCCGCATGCCATTTTCGTCTCTGCCGGTCGTTAGTCTTCCTTTCTGCGCAACCAGGAACTTCTAGTTAGCTTACATCCGTCTACCATTTGGTTTGATAAGCACGATTCCAAGCTTTCATTCCAACGACAATGGAGCGGCTTAGCCAGTAGCGGCTGGAGAGTCAGTTCATGCGTACCCCTTGGTTATCAATCTCCCCCCTCTACCCTTCCCGTCTCATTTGGGCGCCTCGTGAGGCTGGATTTTAACCGAACCGCTTGAAAAATAGTCGGTTACTGGTGGCCAAAAAAAATATATCCACCTACCCTCCCCCCGGCTTCTGCCCCTGATATGAATAACTTGCTGAGGTCACCATAGACAACGTTGGTCATCCACGCTCTCCTGCTTTGGGGTATTTTACACTTCGTGAACCGACCTCTGACGGTCTCTGGTAGGGGGGGGGGCTACCAGCCTCTCCATTTCAACGATCCTCCGCTTTCCTCCCTAAGGTTGGCAATGTCACACACGTGCATCCAACAGTACTCCTGCTTCCACCTTCATTAGCATCGTGACTGGGACCTTAGAGGAGCCTCCTCGCCCTGCCACTCCTGACCACTAGTGGGCACTGTCAGACCAAGCCTTTACCCTAGTGTACTTGGCCAACCTACCCCTGCGGGCAGGACGACTCGTTGCTATTTTTCCAACGGTTAGCTTTCCTCTGGGGCACTCGATACATCTCAAAAACCAACTGGCCACCGTAGGCTAATGGTAGCTCCTTCGTAGGTGACCAGAAATGCGGTAGCCCGCATGGTTCGTGACGGGACTATGTCAAGAGAACAGCATACTAAGCCTGCCTCCTGTCCTCCCCATCACAAACCAAGTGCAGTGGAGTTCAAGTGTTATCCAACGATACCATCCCCGAGCCAGCTGGACTGTAACGAGCACATCAGGTAATGGCTGGTCGTTTTATGGGTTTAGGGGGCTTGAAAAGGTCATGCTGGGGATGGTATGGAATTGCACAGGTTGTCACTGCCTATATAGCGCTGTAGGGGAGAATCTGATGTGAAACGGTATAAACTAAGTGGCTATAATCACATTAATAGGAAGTAGAGTCGTGACAAGCCAATACTTTTGGCACAGTGTAGAAGGCTACCCTATTTAGCAAGTTGCCAGGTCTCACTAAAGTAATATACCTACACTAGACTATTACCTAACGTGGTCGACCGCTCCGGACACGTTATTTTTCCAACAATTTGGTAAAGTGGACACCTATAATGGTTCAACAGGACCTAGTTAGAGCTGCCAGTGTATTATGGCCAAAGGCAATGTCTAGCGCCTACCTAGCAAAGTACTTGCTAGCCAAAGAACCTTAACCTGCGCTAAGGATCTTCGTGCGTCGCACATCGCCCAGTCCACGATGGTTATGTGGTAGGCAGGCTAGTCGCGAAAAAACGAATGCGGCCAGACCAATCACGAACCAGGCCATAGCGACAGGCCCAATAGCCAGAGCGACACTAATGCATCCCACTATAACGATTTTCGCAGGTCCACGGCTCATTACGGTCCATCTGAGCTTGTTTCTTCGATTGTTCTCCCCTTGCTTGTACACTACCGAATCCGTTTTCCTGACATTCCCTTCGATAATACGCCCCGCTTCGTCACATCTGTCCCGCTTGCCCACATGTCTTCACCACGCCGCTCTCGCCACACCCGGAGTGGGAGTGAAAGCGAAGACGGTGCGATTCGCGATGGAGGTGATCGCCACCGACACCGCCGTCGCCGCACTGACAGTCGCGACCGCCGGGATGACAGCCCCCGGGGCCGCGGCTCGTACCGGGACCACCCGTCCGATCGTCGTGACGAACTGCGGCGGCGGCAGCGGTCACGCACCCCTCCACCGCGCTCCGTGCCCGATCTCGCACCGGCAACGGCCTTCCCGTCCGGTGGGGCCTACATTCCGCCCGCACGCCTCCGCCAGATGCAGGCCCAAATCACTGACCGCAGTAGTCCCGAGTACCAACGCATGAGTTGGGAGGCCCTCAAGAAGAGTATCAACGGTTACGTCAACAAGGTTAACACGGCTAACATCAAGGAGATAATTCCCGAACTGCTAAGCGAGAACCTCATCCGCGGCCGGGGCCTGTTCACCCGTTCCATCATGAAAGCCCAGGCGGCGTCAAGTAGCTACACGCCCGTGTACGCCGCTCTAGTGGCCGTGGTCAACACCAAACTACCCGCGGTGGGCGAGCTCCTACTGCACCGGCTGGTCCTGCAATTCCGTCGGGCCTTCCGTCAAAATAACAAGCCTGCGTGCTTGGCCACGACGACCTTTATCGCGCACCTTACCAACCAGAAACTGGTCAATGAGATTTTGGCGTTCCAAATTTTGCAGCTCTTGTTTGACAATGCCACCGACGACTCGGTGGAGGTGGCCATTGGGTTCATGAAGGCCTGTGGTGCCTACCTCACCGAAATAGCGCCGCGGGTCACCGACTCCATGTTTGACATTTTGCGCTCCACCCTTCACGAAGCGGATATTGATCAGCGCGTTCAGTACATGATCGAGGTGCTGTTCCAGATCCGCAAGACCCAGTTCAAGGATTACCCAGCCATCCCTGAGGGCCTTGACATTGTCGAGGAAGACGACCAGATCGTGCACGAGATACTGCTCGAGGATGAGTCCATCAAACCCCAGGACGAGCTCAACCTATTTAGCGTGGACTCGGATTACGAGGCTAACGAGGCCAAGTACCAGACCTTCCGCAGTGAGATTCTCGGTGATAGTAGCGACGACGATGACGCCAGCGGCGGTAGTTCGGCGGACGAGGGAGGGTCGGCTAGCGAATCAGACTCGGATGCGGATTCCGACGTGTCCCAGGCGGAACGCGGGACCTCGTCGGCGGTGAAGGCAGTGGAAAAGGTCACCATCCAGGACCGGACCAGTACCAATCTCATCGCGCTCCGGCGGACGATCTACCTGACCATCATGTCGAGCGCCAACTTTGAGGAGGGTATACACAAGCTGCTGAACCTACGGATTCCGGTGGACGAGGAAATTGAGCTCTGCAACATGCTCATCGAGTGCTGTGCACAGGAACGCACTTACCTGAAATTTTACGGGCTAATCGGCGAGCGGCTGTGCAAGCTGCCGCGGGCGCCGTGGCGACGCCTCTTTGAACGGTGCCTGGTGGAAACGTACGAGACGATCCATCGCTACGAGACCAACCGGCTGCGCAACGTGGCCAAGTTCTTCGCGCACCTGCTGGCCACCGACGGCCTCCCGTGGGCCGCGCTATCGATCTTTACCATCACCGAGGCGGCCACCACGTCCAGTTCTCGTATCTTCATCAAGGTGCTGTTTAGCGAACTCACCGAGGCCCTCGGCCTCGTACGTCTTAACGATCGTCTTAAGGACCCTGAGTACACCGAGGCCTTCCGCGGCCTGTTCCCCGTCGACCACCCTAAAGATACTCGGTTCGCCATCAATTACTTTACCAGTATCGGGTTGGGCGGTCTGACCGCCGATATGCGCGAGCACCTCAAGCACGCCCCTGTACCCAATGCGCTGGCCGCGCTCCCCAGTAGTAGTGAGAGTGATACGGACAGTAGCAGTGATAGCGATACCACAGATAGTAGTGATAGCGATTCTGAGTCGGCCAGCTCCAGTGGTACGGAGAGCGACCGGCGGTCTTACCGTGGTCGGCATCGTCGTCACCGCCGTGACTCACCGTCCCCTCGTCGGCGTCGTCGTTCCCCCGCCAGTGACACGTCCGACTCGGAGTAAGGGTCTCGCTCCTCGGCTCTACAGCAGTGTGATTTGGGTGGCTTATCGGTGTGTGGTGAAAACCACCACGTTGTCGTTCATTAATTTGTTGGCGAGGGTTCCTTTATATCTGTAATGAAGCTTTTGTCTGGTTGTTACCATGATTGGCCTGAGATGGTAGATACTGCTAGTTTAATGGGCAAGGGCCTTTAATTCACCTGGCGTACACTGGCCTGGCAAGTAGGGGGAGACTTAGGACATCACCGAAACGACCAAGGAACGAGGGGTTACGGGGACGTGTGCCACCCTTGCTGCAAGACTTTGTGTCTGGGGGGCTCGTACGCCCTTTGGTCACTCATTACCCTGTCTAGAACACTATCAAAATTCCGCTCGGGCCTCCTACTTCTCCCCCACATTACCTCCTTCTTTTCTTTTCCTCATTCCAGCCGTTCACTCATTACCATGCCGCCCATTGAGCGACTGAGCGAATCCACGCATCGGCAGCTACGTGCCACCGCAGCGATTGCGACCCTTGAGCACGCAGTCCTCGAATTGGTGTACAACAGTGAGTATATAGGGAAAAGTACTGCCCGAGGACCAGCCCTGAACAGGCTAACGCACCAAGCCACTGACAGGGGGGGGGGGGGTGCTTGCACAACGAGACGATGGCCCAGTCTCCTCTAAAGCTCCACTCGTGTTCCTCCGGACTGCTACCACCCGGGACTAATTGGCCCACACACCCTACCAGGTATCGATGCCTCGGCCAGTCGCCTCCTAATTAACATCGACAGCGACCGTGGTGCCGTTGAAGTGAGCGACAACGGGTTGGGTATACC
>JANBPT010000128.1:42003-69628 GCA_027575765.1 Tieghemiomyces parasiticus | reverse complement strand
GCACCGACGTGCGGTAAGGTCAGGGTGGACCATCGAGCATTGTCAGCAAGGGCCTTGCCGATGCAAATACTTGCCGACACGAACCAGTAGGGCAAGTCCAACAAATTGCCACTTGACATAGCAGCCGGAGGGCCTGGACTCAAGGCTTATAGATAAAGCCTACGGGTACCGGATTTATTGGGAGGCCTATTGGGCCTAATCTAGCTAACTACGGTTTATGTCAATCAAATCGCCAATTTGTTGTTACTCCACCGTGCCCAAAACCTGCGGTGTCGCCTACATCCCACATTTGCCGACGATATGATACCTATGCTCATGGGATACTAGTATTTGCAGGGTCGTGGGCTCAAGGTCGTTCATGCTAAATTTAGGCGGTGCTGCCCCGCACCTTGCCCTTGTTGTGTGGCTTGTTCAGTGGCGACCAGGCTAAGATCCCCTAAAACGCATCTTTGCAGATAATCTGACAGCCAGGCTGTACTGGTGAGTATGTTTGAGGCAGGAACCGTGCTGGCTGGGGGAGTAATCCCCGTCGACCTGCCCTGGATCTGTCACTTGCTTCCTATACATGTGCCACAGAACGGCCATGGTTGTTTTCGGCAAGAGGCTGTTCGATTTCGTTGTCATTTTCATGAGGCACACGGTGAGCCCGGTACAGCCATGTACTTATGTACTTATGTAGGCCACAAAGCCATCAGACCGGATACTGGAGATATGCTATTTTCGGGTGGTCACGGCCGTCGTCTATGTGGAACATGATCTGCCCCACAACACCCACCCTGGCGACCCGGAATAGTTAAAGTGCGCTGAGTGAACGTTGGGGGCTGCAAAAGGGTACCAACCTTAATTAGATTACTAAAGGCGAGAAGCGAATCTGAGTAGTTGAGTATCAATTCTTAGGTTTACTATTGTCATCCAGAGTTGTGTCCTTGACTTTCGTGTGCCGTCACTATTGCCTGGGTTTATAGCTTACCGCGCAGATTATATGCATGGAATAGCGGTGATCACGATGTTCTGATAATTGGCGTGCAAGTTTATCGGATAGCATCTAGATGCGAGATAGATTGCCAAAGTTAGGATGGCTCCCTGGCCCCGGCGGGTCTGAGTTGGAACTAGGCCGCCTTGGAAACGCCCTCTCTGGCGACGGGAATCATCTGGTGGATTGTATGGTTAAATTCAGGTTGCATCGTTGGTAGCAACGGTGCCCAGTCTGCTATCACTGAGTTTAGTTCGGTATCCCAAGCCAATCGGCTACCAAACACAAATACCGGGGGCGGGTCGTTGAATAAGTTTGTGGAGGCTTCACGACTGGTAGAACTATGCGTCCCCAGGCTACTTGCGTAGGCCAGTCCGCTTGACATTGGGAAATTATTGTAAATACGGAAATGGCTGCCTGGCGGCTAATCGGGGTGTTTCCGACAAGCCGGGTCCAGGACTAGACTTTGTCAAGCTTCTGAACGTTCCCTTTAGCGCCCTTAAAGGCCCCTTCAATCCGATCCCGCTCAACGTGCAATTTTCTACAAAGGGGCGTCTGGAGGATGTTGGATGAATGCCTCCAATCATGTCGTCTTTACACCATTTTTCCGTATTTGATTATCATTTTATTCCGTCTAGTCGGCTAGTTGATTTACCATCCGATTTCCCTAGTTCCATTAGTCGCTTGGCTGTCCCCTCCAAGCGCCACTCTTACATCCATTCGGATTGGTAAGCAGCAAGGGCATCTCCGTCACCAAAGAGGTCTACCCGGAGGCCTAGACTCGGCAAGGAAAGCAATCGGAGGCGGAGATCTTCTAGCCCTGTCCGACTCAAGGGCAAGGGCCCTGCAAGTATGCAAGGTCTCCATGTCATACTATTTCATGATCCGGCCTCCTTACATTCGTCCACCCTTCCCACCCCTTAGCCTTTCTTCCATGTACCAGACGTTTCGCCACAACCCCTTCTTATTTCCCCTCGTTAGCCCCATTATGTCTCTGATCGGCACTACAACTAGGGAAAGCCCTTGGGTGATATGTGCCCCTCCCTACTCAAACGGGTTAGCCACTTGTAACTTGGGTTGCAGCGAGAGATGACAGAGACCGATTTACAAGCATGCCTAGACTGGCCTTAACTTGAATTTTGGGGTCTCAGGAGTACACGTACGCAATGAGGATCAGCACAACCCGCCTAAAGATATGGGTTGGGGGAATGCTGGAACTTTAAACAAAAGTATGGTGCGAAGGAAGGAAGAAACACACCATGATGAGAGGAGTGGATCGATTCTGGATTTGTTTAAGCCAAACTGTTCAACGCATGGCGAGCTACCAGATCTCATGTACGAAGTTTAAGTATAACATCACCGTTTGATATGTCGCAAACATATTGCGGCATCTACCAGAACTGGGTTGGGAAAGGTGAGCAAGGGTGTTAGATGCACATCATAGAGGCCAGGCCCTGGAGAAAATGGCCGCAGTGACGGGAAAGTCGCGTATCGTCAGGGTAGGACAGTCAGTGTGGCAAATGTTAAATCCATCACCTCGGGTCCGGGAAGCTGTGGGACCCTCATCAACGGGTTTAGCAGTTGAAGTTCACTGAGGGACGCGGGTGGAGCTAAGTTTGTTAGACATGCCTCTGGACGCTAGAGTCCATCGGGAATCTCCGCTGGGCGGTGGCTGGTTCTTTGACATGGGTACTATCATATTACTCCACTGGTAAAAGATCATCAGTTATTTCAGGTGCATGGAATTAGACAGTCAATAACAGAATGCTCCGGATGAAATATGGAGTGGATAAATGTGAATAGTGAAGAAATAATAATAACGGGAGAGTCGGCCGCCCATGTTGCGATTGCGTTAAAGGAGGAAGCACAGAGGCGATAATCAATTAGAATAGCTTGTGGATGCGACGCTGTATATCTTGGAGATCTGCCAGAAGTGTCGGGTTATCGATGGTCGTCAATAAGATAATGTACTTGGTAATGGCCTGATCGACGAGATTGACGGGGAAAGACTCAGCATCTTCCTGACCGCTTCCTCCCATGCCACCAAGCAAACCTCCGGCCCCACCTGCACCCCCACTCGTGGTACGCTCGTCACGCACAACGGCCTGAAGCCACTGGTGCAAGAGATACACAATATCGCGAATCAGGAACGTGAGGGCCTCGGGCGATTTCCACGGGTCGGGTCGGTGCTGCACAAACAGGTTAAGGGCTTCGAACGTAGCGCTGTACGGTACACGGGCGCTAGCGAGGGTCTGGACGGACCACCCGGCGAGCACCACGGACGATCGCTCGTAGGCCAGGGTTTCTAGGCGACCACAAATGTATGGGAGCGGGAACACCATGTCTGCCACGTTAAGGATGTGGCCCAGTTCGCGAATTTTAGCGCTGACCGCCGTGAGGGCTGCCGAGCCCGAATCTAGCATGGATGCGTTCGATCCGAATAACCCGTTACTGGCCGACGCATCTATCGCTGCGGGGCTGGTACCACCGCCGTTGCCGGAAGTCGCTTGGTCAAGGGCTTCTTGGAAGATAGCGTCCCATAGTTGCTCCACCAGCGGGGGATCGTAATGGTTGGACGATTTGAAGATGAGCAGCATCATGTCGTAGAGTTGGAAGGGCTCGGCAAAGTCGTTGTACAGCGTCGAAATATCCAGGAGGCTCTGGTCGAGTAATTCCAGGGCCTGGCGGAGGACGTCCTGCTGCTGCTGCTGGTCCTCTGTCGCATGGTCGCCCGCTGCGGTGTACTGGGCCTCGCGGACGGCAAGGCGACGCTGGATTTCAAGCTGAATCTGGGCAACTTCCAACTTCTCCTCCAGGTCTTGCAGTAGGGTATAGGCCAACCGGCGGGCAGCACCGTTTAGAGCGCTCCGACAGTTCCCAACAGCCAGACTGAGGTACTCAAGACGTTCGGCCAAGTTGAGTGGGAACTGGGCCGACTCGGCGAGGTTGTTGAGCACCTTGGCGGCTGCCACGTAGTTGTCACCGCGGGCGTAGTACTTCCACAGCAGGTCGCACTTCTGTTGATCCACAGGTTCGCGCAAGAGGAAGGCCTCCAGGTAGGGTGTCTTCGCGTCGAGAAGCTCAGGCCCGTCACCGCGGGCCAGCTGCCACTCGTAGAGACAGTAGAAGAAGAGCTCGTCCTTTACGGTGGGCAGCAGGTGGGTGACCAGGCGCCGGGCCTCCTCGGGGTTCCCGTACCGTGCCTGCTGGCCAGCCGCTCGCGGCGGACCTGGCAGCGCCGGCCGGCCCATCAGCTGGGACGTGTCGCTACCAGCCCCGGCGCCGAAGGTCTCAAGGATAGTAAACACGCGCTGGTAACACTCGCGACGGTGGGCCAGGACGTCGGCGGCCTGGGGCGAGCAGTTAGGATCATGGTTGTAGAAGGGCAGGGCGATGTTATCTGGGTCGGCGGCCCGGGCGCAGGCAAGGGCAAGTTCGACGGCGCCCACGGGGAAACCGAGGCCACAGAAAGTCTCGCACACGTCGTCAAGGGTGGCCAAGGAGAGGTGCGGAGCGATGCGGGTGAACAGGGTGAGGGACTCGCGGAGCAGACTCGTCCGCTCGGGAACCTCGGAGGACTCCTTGGCGCGCATCAAGGTCTCGAGGGCCTGGTAGAGCGTGATGTCGTCCGGATTGCAAAAGTGGGCGCATCGCTTGCGCAGGGCGTCCACGACGGCATTGGTACCGGGCCCGCCGGCGTGCACGGTGAGGATAGCCACCACCACTTCGCGGCAGAGGTCGCGGGTCTCTTGCTTGAGCATCAGATCGCGGAACTGCAGTTTGACCAGATCCTCGCGCTGCTCCCGAGGCACTTGGGCCACGACCGCGGGCACGCGGAAGTCGTGAAGCAGGAGGAGGAAAGCCACAGCCTCCAGGCAGTAGACCAGGAGAGCGTGCAGGGCGGTCGTAGCCTGGCGCTCGGACTCCTGGGCTTCGGCGGCAGCGTCCAACGCGGCTGAGTCGGGGAACGGCGGGATCTGGGCCACGAACGCTTGGAGCTGGCCGAGTCCGCGCTGCACGTGTTGGAGGACCGCTGGCGGGTAGGCCAGGTCTACCTGGGCGGGTCCTGAAGGGGCGGCGACTGTCTTGAACACCGGTCTAAACCAGAGCGGGGCGATCAGACGGTGTAGGTACAGGGCCAGGCCATGGTAGCGCGGGCTGAACGATGCCTGGGTCGTGGCGTCGGCTCCGGTGGAAAAATTGCGCGCAGCGGCGTTCGCCGTCGGGTGGTGCGTACCGGCCAAATCGAAAAATACATTGCGGGCCTTCTCGTGCACGGCAGATCCGGTCAGGCGATCGAAACCAGTGAGGTTAGTGGCCCCGCCCACCGCGTCTTGGCGGGCAGCCAGGGTATCCCCGGCGCCGTCTCCACTGCCCATATTGGTGCAGAGCAGGTGGAGGCACATGGCGCAGACCTCGGTGGCGCCGTAATGTGTGAGGAACGTGGTGAAATTCTGCGGGGTGGTGGTGACCGACCGCAGGAGCTGGTAGAGGTAGTCGATGGGTCGTTGGTGGGTGAGGATGTGGATGCCCGAGTTGGTGAGGACCAGGAACCGGCGGGCCGGGAACTGGGTCTGCAGCAGCAGTTCGTTTTCGGTAGGCCGTGTAAACGCCGTCATGAAGTGGCGCAGCGGCACCAGTTCGGTCATGACCCACGTCTTGCCCTCGATGCCGACGGCCGTGTTGAATTCGATGAGGGTGGGCCGCTTCTGATTGGTGGCGAACCGCTGCATCCGGCCCGAGTCACTGCCCAGAGTGAGTAGGGTGTCGGTCGCGTCCCCTAGTCCGCTGGCTCCCAGGTAGATGCCGCGGCCGGCGAAGGCGCAATGTACATCCAGATGCGGGTTGGCCATGGAACGCGTGTCGCCTGTGGTTAACGTCGACTGCGGGGGAACGCGGACATGTACAAGTTCTAGGGTTGAGGGTGGGGCGTTCGCGGTCCGGTCGGCGGGGGCGCCACCGTATCCGACCGCGGCGAATCGGTGCTCGCGCGGCGTGGTGGAGAAGTAAAGGCGGTACCCGGTTGACGTAGACGCCATGAGGTGGAATCGTTTGGACTCGTAAGCCGGCACGGCGTGCAGGGCTACAATCACAAACTGGTCGCGGTGCACGTAGGACGCCGACGGGCAGAGTGCCAGGAGCTGGTTGCAGATCTGGTCGTTCCGGGCCACCCGGTGGAACTCGGTCCCTTGGGGGCCCAGATAGAACGCCTCGATGTGAGATTTGCGGGACAATGTGAATACCAGGCGCCGAGTGTCATCGACCAGAAGCTGGGTCACCGAGTCGTCTGTTGTGTCGCGTAAGAAGCTGGGCATCAGGTACGAGAGGGCGGGAGCGGTGAGGTTGACCTTGCGGCAGCGCCGGCTGAACCAGCCCTCCTCCCGGTCGTAGAGCACCTCGTAGATGTGATGGTCGCTGCCGGACATGAAAATCCGGCCGTCTGCCGTACCAGCGAT
Organism: Tieghemiomyces parasiticus; assembly: GCA_027575765.1. Lineage (NCBI taxonomy): Eukaryota > Fungi > Kickxellomycota > Dimargaritomycetes > Dimargaritales > Dimargaritaceae > Tieghemiomyces > Tieghemiomyces parasiticus. The sequence continues at coordinate 63,199 of JANBPT010000128.1, read as the reverse complement.
GTGCTGCATGGTCACGTTGTCGGTTGCCACGGCGAGCTGGGTCGTATAAAAGGTCACCTCACCGCCAGGTTTCGACTTGCCGTTACGGGCGGCAATCCCGAGCATGATGACCTCGAGCGGGGTGGCGAACACCAACAGAAAGTTGACATTATCGTCCAGGACGCCAGGCTTGGGCCGAACTAGGGCAACACTGACGATGATCTGGTCCTGCTCAGAGTACGAATGGAATTCCTTGCCGTCAGTATAGTTCCACAGAAACAGGCGGTGGTCAATGGTGATCCAGGCACGGTTGATCTCGGGGAACAGGCCCATGAAGCAGCGACAATGCAGGAGGTCGTACTGGTCGAACAAGTCATCAGGGAGGGGTATCGACCGCGTCTTCTGGAAGAGTTCCCAGCCTGGAAACAGCGGTGGTGTGTAGTCGCCTGACGTGGAGGCCTGAAGGGCAATGTCAGTGTCGGGGTACTTCAGGTCGGCCTCAGCCTGCTTCTCGATCTCCTTGGCGGCCTGGATTACCAGGTCCTTAGCGACCATGGCGTTGGGGTCCGCGGATGCGCTGGCGTAGGAGGTCCCGGGCCCGGCGGTCGGTGGGACCTGATCGATGTCCATGGCAAAGGTAGAAGAAGGGGAGGGTATCTAAAAAGGCGGCTACCGGATGAAGGAGAACTAGGGGGGTGGGGGAGGAACGTCAATGGCAAACGCGACAAAGCAATGGATTGAGGGAAAGAAACTCCGCTGGATAGCGGGGTAGCGAACTGATGAGTGAGCTTTAACGCTTGGCCATTTGGAAGCTGCACAATAGGATTCCTGAAAAAGTCGCCCAGATTGCAAAACCAGTTGTTGATAAACCGACTGCGCGGAAATTGGGTACCGCAGCGGCACGAGTAACAGGAATCGTTCATATGGGGGCACTGAGCGGTGTACGTGGGCAGCGGCCGGTTGAAATAAAACAAAAAAAAAACAAAATGGCTCAAGCTGGGTACGGACCAGTGGGAGAAAATTCCAACTCCTGGGTCTGGCGATCAAGGGGTTGTGCTGGATTATATTATGAGCTGAGCGGGTCAACTATCAATGCTGGTGGTGATCTAGACGCGATGCTGAGGTGGAGGAGCAGAAGTGACGCTAGTTTACTATGGTGTCGCCCATTTCGCACTATTTACAGTCTTGTTATCAAGTGCCACGTCAACAGGTAGCCCGTTAGCCCAAGGTTCATCCGATTTACAGCCTTAACGCCGCGCTATGCGTTGAGTAGCGTGGAGTGGCGACGTGTTGAGAAGTGGCGTACCGACGGTGGAGTGAGCAGCCGACTGGGCCTGCCGTGCGTCCTTTATGGTAATATAATGGTCCGAGTACCTATTCCAAGATCCCCTGTCCGTTGCCGCGGTCGGGCAAGGTTCGACACTACTGAATCTCTCCGCCGTGTGGCTACTATACCGAGCCTATCGGTGACTTTGCCGCTTTTCCTTACAAAGCTTAAGAGCCAGATATCTGGAGACCCCATGAAACCGAACGCTGTTAACAAGGTCTACCCCAAGTAGAGCATACTCTCGAGCAGCGCTGAACCACATAGGTTCTAGTGGTATCTACCCACCATATCTGGAAGGAGTGGCACGGACGATGAATCGCGAATGCGATCAATTATACCTAGCACGGAGCGCCACACCATCGATCTAGTTAATCTCCGACTCTGAGAACCATAATTCTGATAAATATTATTAAAGGCCCAATACGGTAGCGCCCAGGTTCGCAGTAGAGACCATCAGGATCCGTCACGTTCGTATTGCAGGGGGGGGGGACGGAGGCGTTCGCTAACCCGCCAGCTCTGACATGGCAGGCCAAGGCAAATGCGGGGTGTCGAACAAGCTTGCATGACCCACCAACATCTATCTATCCCATCCATTATCTCGGAGGCACCCTTCTCGCGGCCGGCGTGTATAGTTGGGAGTCGCCATCTTCGACCGATAAATTGGTTCGTTGCCGGTTATCCTCACGTACCGCCTATATAACCTAGCGACCGGCTCGTTAGCATTAGACACATCAGCCCTACCATCTGCCAAGCACCACTCTCCAGCGCCAGCGTCTTCCTCTGCGACTCCGCTCTTCCCTTTAAGGCCTGTTCTTTTGTCCTGTTCTATTCCAGCATGCAAATTCGTGGGGTTCTGGAGATTATGGCCTTGGTCCTGGTGACTATTTCCCTACTTGTTCGCCATGCCGCCAGCCAACCTCTACCGAGGTTGATAAAGAACGGCACCAAAGGGTCCCATGTCATGATGTCCGGCGCCGGTCTACGTTTTGCAGCCTATTTTACCGGAGGCACCTTCACGGTCTCCATAACATTTTAGGCAGGAGGGACAAAGAAGGTGACGACCACTCAACATTCTCCAACGTAAACCATGTTCACAGCGATCCGTAGGCTAATCAGTGCCCGGCTCCCTATCACATTCCAATAAATATATCACCGCGGCCTCGTCCACATCAAGCAATTTTCGTGCAGCTCAAACCCAAGCTCCACCAGGGCGGGTGTCATTGATAAAGACTTCAATGAGGAAACCTGCCAAACATACTGGCACCTGCCCTGGCCCTCCCCTCACGGTCATGCGACTCCAACCAGGGTGGGAGTGGAGTGGTGGCGGTTCTGAGAAAGGTGGCTTGGGGGGAGGACCTACTCCCCACCGGTTCACCCTGACCCCTGACCGTGGCCCTTGCAACCTGGCCACCTACTGCTAGTTTGCAGCTTCTGTCACTTCAAGCGCCGGCCAGCCAGCGGGGCCAAAGGGCGCGGGGTTCCCCGTGGCACGGAAGTGCGGGGTCCATAGCACCAAACACACACAGTGGTCGGCCACAGGTAGGTAATCGATTGCTCGGCCAGTGAGTTGGATGAAGTGTATGGGGCCGCTGGTCATTACGTTTGGCCTGGGCTCCTCAGCCGGCAAGTTAAATATCCGTGACCCGCCCTTCCTCACGGGGCCCAGCCGCCCTTTCACCTCCTCGCTGGACCTATTGCTGACCCCGCTAGACACCGCCCTGTATGCATACCACCCTTAGCGCCCGAATGTGACTGCCCTTCTTCGTTTGTACGACCATTGTCTAATTGCCCGCTCATCACCCTGGTTGTATTGCCACCTGGGCTTGCACCCGCCTCCCTTCGCTTGACCTCGGCATTCCGCCCAGCCTCCCCACCACCACTCCCCATCGTCACTACGTTCACCCATACCACCATGGCCGCTGACTCCGCCTCCAGTGTCGACCTAAAGTCCCGAGCGCAACGGCCCAGGACCAAGTCGTCGACTTCGGTCGCCGGTAGTGCCGAGCCTGAGCTCCCCACAGACACTTTCGACCTCGAGAGCAGCCCTCTGCTAACCGACCGCAGTATTCCGGTCGATTCGGGCCACCTCCGCCTCACGGCCTACGCCCTCTTCGTCGGTCTGGTCGTCGCTATTTCCTCGGTCCAGTTCGGATACCACAACGGCGAGCTCAACACCCCGCGCGAGGCCATTACACACTGTGACGACCCCGCCGCCAACGGTGTGGGTCCCTACACCCCCGACCTACCCACTTTACCGCGGTGTATTCCCATGTCCGACGGGTCTTTCTCGTTCGCTACCTCGATCTTTACCCTGGGCGGACTAGTCGGTTCCGTACTGGCGCCGTTCGTAGCCGACCGCTACGGCCGGAAGACCGCCACGGTGGCCAATAATTTGACCTACATCCTGGGCTCCCTCGCAATGAGCCTGGCCTCCAATTTGCCCTGGCTGCTCACCGGCCGGTTCCTCGTGGGCGTAGGCTCGGGCTTATCTATCGTCGTGAACCCCATGTACCTCACCGAGATTGCGCCCGTGCACTGGCGTGGCACCTTTGGTAAGTAGTGGCTTCTGGACACGTTTGCTACGTAATTACCATGTCCGGGTTCGGGCGGTCCCAGCAGAGCTAGGCTCTCCCCCGGGGGCCTCGGGTGGCTTTGGGGATCGGCCGATTACCCGGGAGACCTGGGTTGCAGGCGGGGGCGGATTCCCTGCTTTCCACCCTAGTCGCGTTCTCGCGGGGCTAGCTGTTTTCCGGTTTAGCCAACCCGCCTCCTCCTTGTGCGCACACAACAATCACTTCACCGAGACCGTGGCCCCTCTGCCCACGTCGGTATGTCGATGGCCCAGGGGCAGTCTTATCCTTATCACGGCGCTTATCTCGCCGCCATTCCGTTCTTGTACAGCACGCGCCTGGGCCCGATAACATGATCTCCAACCTACCCTGCCCCTCGACCATCCCCTCACCCTTGTACCCTGCATTGCCCCACCACCACCTCCAACCTCACGCTTTCTACCCCAACCTAGGCCTCATGAACCAGCTCGGCATCGTGTTGGGCCTTCTCTTCACGCAAACCTTGGGCTACCTCCTCAACAGCGTCCCCGGGTGGCGGATCGTGTTGGGAATGGGCATCCTGCTGAGTGTCCTGCAGCTCTTTCTCATCATATTCTGTGTCGAGTCCCCCCGGTACCTGGCCTCTCGTCCCGACGGCGATATCAAGGCCCGCGAAAGCCTCGTTCGCCTGCGCGGCACCGAGGACGTGGACCGCGAGCTGGCCAGTTGGCAGCATATGAGCCATGATCTCCATCCGGAGGCCGAACCCGTGCCCGTTTCACCGCTTTCAGTCACGTTTTCCGATGAGGACGCCCAGCTACTCGGGGTCAACAACACCGCCTCCGCCACACCACCCGAGGTCACTCCAGGAACCGCGGTCTCCCCGTCGACCACTGCGACCCCGGAACGTCAGCGCTCGCTGGGTACCCTGGCCATGCTGCGGTCCCCCCACTACCGCAAGCCACTCCTTATCGCCCTGCTCCTCCAGGCCATCCAGCAGTGGTCAGGCATCAACACCGTGTTCTTCTACTCCACCGTCATCCTCTCCACCATCTCCCCGGGTAATGAGGGCCTCATCACTGTCATGATCAATGTATTCAACCTGCTTTCCACCATCGTTGCAGCTCTCCTTGTCGATCGTCTCGGCCGCCGCCCACTCCTCCTCGTTTCCATGTCGGGCATGCTGATCTCCCTCGTCGTCCTCGCCCTCTCGACCCACTTCTCAGCGTCGATCGTATCCCTCGTCAGCGTCTTCGCTATTGTTGGCACCTTTGCCGTGGGGCTCGGCCCGCTCTCGTTCCTCCTCGCCGTTGAACTCGTCGATACCCAAGCCGCCGGCACCGTCGCATCATGCGGGCTGGCCGCTAACTGGATTTCCAACTTCGCTGTGTCGTCACTGTTTCTGCTGCTGCAGAAGCTGATCGGTGGCTGGACGTTCCTCATCTTCGCCGGACTCCTTGGTGTCGCCACCACCGTGGTGTACTTTACGGTACCCGAGACCAAGGATAAGGACACTGAAGAAATCTGGCGCGATATGGGCCTGATCAAGTAGCGTGAAGGTTAACGTTGTCTATTGAACCACCTAGCAATGTAGCGTCTTTGCTTAGTACTAACCTCTTTTACTAATATCTTTAATTAAAATACTTATATATATTATCCATGCTTCGGAGATGACAGATTAAACTGGTGCCTGTAATACCCTCGACCCGACTGGACAATAGCTACAATTTATTCAGTGCACCAGGCCCGAAGCGCGTCGAACGACAGAGACCCTCAAGTGATCACAACAGTGTACCAAGGCCTGCCGTCCCAGCTTTTTGGCAAGAATTCCACCATTCGTTTCACCTCATTCCCACATACTCCCCCCCTTCGATTTACAGACTCGGCGACATGAGCCTGCTCTTCGCTCTGGGGTCTAACTCCTCTGGCCAGCTTGGCGTTGGCCACGGCGACGACACCGCCGCCCCACAGCCGGGCGTAACTTCCACGGTCACTACCGTCCCGACCCTCCCTGCGGCCTGGTACAAGCTAACCGGTGGTGGTAACCATGCGGTGGCCCTAACTGTCGCAGGCGATCTCTACACATGTGGCAGCAACGCCGACGGCCAACTGGGTCCAGGCCAGTCGTCAACGAACCGGTGGACCCCCGCCCAGTTTCCAGGACCAGACAGTTCCGCGACCACACCTCGGCGTTGGGCGGACGTGGCCTGCGGGTGGAACCATACCCTCTTGATTGACGATACAGATGGCCAAGTCTATGCCATGGGCAACGAAGCCTTTGGTCAGTTGGGCAGAACCCAGGGGCCCCTAAGCCATGTTTCGGCAACGACATCGCCATCTCTCACCGTAAACCCGTTGCTCAACCACGGTAGGACGGCCTCCAAGCTGCCGCGGATCATCAGCGTTGCCTGCGGTCTCCGCCACTCGCTGGCTCTGGATAACGAAGGACGGGTCTGGGGGTGGGGTACCCGCCGGCATGGTCAATTGGGGGCCACTCCTGTTGGTCAGGTACCGTCGTCAGCGGCCACACCCCATCCAATTCCTGACCTCCCTCCAGTCACCCAGATTGCAGCTGGCCAGCACCATTCGACCATGCTCGACCGTGAAGGTTGCGTCTGGGTCTTAGGTCGAAGCCGCCACCTCGCACCTTTCACCCGGCAGATCGTTGGTGTCGACTGGAGTACTCGGCAGCTCGCCCTGGACCTTCCTACGGGGGTTACCATCCGTCGCCTCGTTTCAGGTTGGAGTCACCTGGTGGTGCTAGCGTCAGACGGTACGGTGTATACCGCGGGTCGCAACGACCATGGTCAACTGGGCCAAGGGACGACAGAGCCCCTGTCGATGGCCGTCCAGGTAGATTTGCCTGGTGATCCTATTGTCGATGTGGCCTGCGGCTCCGAGCATTCGCTGGCCCTTACGGCCGGCGGGCAGTGTTGGGCCTGGGGTTGGAACGAGCATGGTAACTGCGGACAGGCCAACCTTCCAGACGCCCCTGTACCGCACGCCATCCAGCTCCCCGCTAGGTCGCCCACGGTGCACCGTATCGGATGCGGCTACGGCTTCTCCTTACTTAGCATCGAATAAATTTGTTTATTACAGATATATGTATCAGGGGTTTCAATTGTACCTATATAGGGTACTTGAGTATAGTCAATCAGAAAAAAACAATCTAAATTCCCCTGGCCGCCGCGGGACGACGACGCAGCTCGATATGCGAGCACTCCTCCTGAATATGGGTATTGAGACGCCGCAGGACGATGTAGGGATTGTTTTCAATAAACGAGAGAAGGTCCTTTACCCGGGCGACGGTAGGATTACGTGCAGCGGACCCAGATGTGCCCTTTGCCGGTACCGACAGAGTACGGCCGAACCCTCCACGGACCCCTTCCTCAGTGGTATCATCGGAGTCGTCGCCGAGCTCCTGGGTTGCAGAGAACCGACCTGATTGGGTGGCAGTATACAGCATGTGTCGGAAGTTCAATAGCAACTTGGCATCAGGGGTGACCCCATCGGCGCGCATGCGCCTGGTGAGTACTTCAAAGGCCTGAGTGTACTGGCCCAGCCGGCAGTACGCCTCGATGAGTGATGTATACACATTGGTCGTCCAGGGCAAATTCATCATGGCGCTGTAGTCCAATACGGCCGGGAGGAGTCCCTCGGCACCAGGCCCGGCACAATCGAACGCCACGGCCAGGGTCTGGGGGTTCGGCTGAATCAGGGTGGACTCGCGAGTCATGGCCTGCCAGAGTCGGTAGCTCACGTCGCGGGCGCCAGCAAACCCGTAGGCGCGCATCAGGGCCGAGAAGATGGGCAGCGGGAGGCGACCCGAACCGGGAGGCAAGGGCCCAGCGATGTCGCAATCGAGGCGGGAGGGGCCCTCGTGGTAGGGCCCGAGGTCCAAGCGGGGGCTCGAGGGCGAATCTGACAATGAAGTAGCAGCGTCGTGGGTGGACTCGTGGACGGCGCAGCAGAGTCGGTGGAGCAGCCGGAGCCGCGGGAGCTGATGAGGCTTGCGGAGCCGTTTGAAAATGGAGGTCCATAGGTACACGGTGGGATGGAGCCCTGATTCCATCATGGCAAGGACCCACGGGACGAGGAGCGGGTAGTCTCCGGTGACGTAGGCGCGGACAAGGCGGGCGTAGAGGGCCGGGGAGATCGCTAGCGTGGGCTGGGTCTGCAAGGGGTACCCGTCGGGCCCGTATCCTGGAGTACCGTCCTCGTAGGCCGCCGGAAAGCGGGTTAGGGCCACGCCAGGGGGTGGGAACAGGTAGTTGGCGGTGGCGGTCGACAGTGCCTTGGGCGTGTTGTCCAGACGGTAAAATTTTTCGGCCAACTGCTTAACGACGTAGGACCGGCGGGCGAACGAAAACCCGCGAATGGTCGAGATGGCCAGGGCTTCGTAAGCACGGTAGGGTGCGGCGCCATCGTCCTGCATCCACCGAAGCCAACGGGTGACTAAGGGCAGGTTCTCAAATCGGGCCAGCTGGAGCACGAGTGGTGCGAAACAGTTGACCGGGAGAAATTGGGCCACAACCTGATTCACGTCGGCCAGATCGAAGTACTGGCGAACCAGGGCGCAGAAGTCCTGCGCCGCGTCGTAACGTCCGGCGAGGGCGAAGGCTGCTATCGTGTACAGGGCCCGATGGCGCTGCTGCTGGACCTGACTCGTAATAGCGAGGGTAGGATGGGAATGGTTGGGCACAGCAGCGACAGAATTGTGCAGGTGTTCGAGTAAGGCCTCTGGTTCGCCCGTGCGAGTCAGGTCCTGTAGCTCAACGAGGACTGGGATGGGAAGGGGAACACCCGTGCCGTCGCGCGTGTACGGCAGGATCCCGAACCCCTGCAGCAGGGCGCTGTAGAGGAGGGTGCTCTGCACCGCTTCAGGTTGCTCCAAGGTGGCGTCTCGGGAACCTAGGTCCATGATGGCCTTTTTATTGCGGTGGGCGGCCGGTACCCCCGCCCTAGTGGGCGTCGCTGAGCCCGCTGCTTGGCTGTCTACACCGGAATTCTTCTCGGTCAACATAACATCATCCGCTTCATCCAACTCTTCCAGCAGGTCTTCCTCCGACCCCTGCGCCGCCGAGTACTGTGATTGGCGGAGCAGCGGGGCGAGCCAGGGATCGTTAATGATCCACAGGGCCTCAAACAGGTTAACACAAGTCTCGAGTTTGCGTTCGGGTTCAGCCATGGGCAGGCCAGGGGCGGCGTGGGTAATGATGTGGTCTAGGACCATGCTCAGCGTTTCAAAGTTGCGTAGGTAGGCCAGGCTGATGAACAAAGTCACGCAGAAGGTAAGGCGGGTGGTCGGAGTCAGGAGGTCCAGGGCGCTGCGGACCACGATGTGCAGCCGGGCCACTTCGTTCGGGTGATGGGCGAGCGCCCGGCACAGTTCAATGTAGGTCGCCTCGTTCGGCACGATGTGGGTGTCCAGCATGGCCCGGAAGAGTTGCCAGGCGTTCTCGGTACGGTTGTGAGGGCCTAGGATGCTGAGTAGACGGTTGTAATCGGCGAGGGTAAAAGCCTGCCGTAGCACCTGGTCGACCCCGTCACCGGCGTCGGCGGAGTCGGTAAGAATGCGATTGAGTAATAAGTCGGCCTGGACAAAGTCCTTATCGCGGAGAAACGCCTCGATCACGTCCACTAGCAGGGGTGGGCTCCAGAGTGGCTCTGCCGGGCCACTGGACCCGACCATGGCCGGCCGCTGCAAGTCTCCGTAGAGTAAACGGAGAGTGACTTGATCGTGCCGCTCGGTGCAGGCCTGGACGAGCACGCTGTAGAGTACGGAGCCGAGGCGCGTAGGATCTCTCCTCACAGCGCGGTAAATGTCGATGGCAGTGGCGTAATTACCCACTTTCAGGTTACCCGTAACCCAGTGCACCACATCGTGACAATCCAGGGCGGCCAGACTGTGGCGGTCGTCAAGGAGCCGCCGGTTGATGGCTTGGACACCAGCCTGGTCCCCAACGGCTCCGCAGGCGCGGGTCAGGGAGGCGTGCAGTCGGGCACCTGACGGACCGGCCATACGGGCGATGACCTGGCGAATGTGGGCCACCAGCGCCCGATCGGGTTGGCGCGTCGCCTGCTCGATCATATTCTCATGCATGGCCTCGGCCCCTGGGTCGGCGGGATCGACGGCCGTGCGTGCATAAATGGCTGTGGCCTCCAGGGGCCGACCAGCCGCCACTAGGGACATCTGCAACGACCGGGCGTCCCCGGAGCTGAGTTGGGCCACATCGGTGGCGGCGTTCAGCCGCTGGTAGAGCATCATAACGCCGTCATAGTCCTTGAGATGAGCGTAGCCACGGATCAGGGTCACGGTAAGTCGCCGAGGGAGGTCGTCGTGAAACCAGCGCCGGGCGCGATCGATCAGGTCGCGGATGAGCAGGGGGCGGCCGCAGTGGTGAAAGGCGAAGATGAAGGCCGAGTAGGTTTCGTCGCTAATCCGGTACCGCCGACCAAGGAAGACGTGGTCATAAAACTGGCAGACAAGGTCCTCGTCCTTTAGGTTGGCCGCCAGCCGGATGAGGTTGTTCAAATCGAAGGCTCGGAGGAAGTGCTGTCGGTCGCCCAAAATTGTGGTCATGATGCTACGAGCAAAAGCCGAGTGGGCCTGGAGTCGGTCGCGGTCGGCGGCGAGATGGTGTAGAATCTCGAGACACGAGACGGTGGACAGTGCCACTTGGTCGGTCCCGGCCTGTTTGAAAATAGCCTGGGCTGCGGTGAAGTCCTGCGCCTTGAGAAGGAGTTTAATGTAAGTGCTGTACACAGCCGGGGTCCGTTCGAAGGGCAGGTCCATAAAGTACTGCCAGGTCTGCTTTCCTTGCGCCACGTTCACTGTACGGGCATAGCAGTTAAGCAGGGTGGCCAGGTGGCGACTTGGTCGCACGGTCGTCGGGGCCAGCAAACGGTCCACAGGGACCCCGCGTATGACCATCCAGGCCTTGGCCGGACGGCCCACCCAGGCATAGCAAACGATGAGTCGCTGGTGGTCCGCGTAGGTGAAGTGTGGGGTCAGGGTCGAATCAGCTGGATCGGCCGGTGGTAGCGGCTGCAGGGTCACCTCCCGCCGAATCTGTTGCATGACGGTGCCGAGCCAGGCGTCGCAGACCTGCTCCACCATCCTTGGTAAGTGTGGGTGGGCTTCAAAGGCCTGGAACACGTCCTGCCGGTTGAAAGCGTGGCGACGCACCCCCGTGCGGTGGACCATAGGCTGGCCTGCGCGAGTGTCGTCGGCGATCAGGAATCCTATAAGGACACGGAATTCGGTAAGACGCAGCCAACTGAGCTGAGTGCGGGCCACAACTGCGTCGACGGCGTCCATAAGTTGCGGAAGCGGTGGCCGCGCGGGGAGGTTAATAAGGTCCCGGAGGGCCATGACCTCGGGTGGGACTGGGCCGGCCACAGGTATGGCTGTGTTTGGGGTTATTGGCGGCTGTACCGGTTCGTTCGAACCGAGCGCTGCGGGGCCCGTTGCGGACCGTACAAGGGGCCGGCCCGTCAGGCCGCGTAGGGAGCGCCGGCGGGGCCCGTTCAACTGGACTGCGGTGGGCCGCATGAGCAATAGCCATGAGAGGTGACGGTGCTGACCTGTGTCAAAAGCGGGCTGGTACCGCGACCAGATGACCATTGTCCGGACCCGGGCCAGCGTCCGGCTTCGGTGGCCACCGGGTCCCAGGCTACATTGCAGGGCTCCGAGGGGCATGCAGAGGAGAACGGCGTTCGAGCGGTGGGAGGTGGCGACCTGAGGATACTAGACGAATCAACGTGACTTGGCCAAGGCGCATGCAGAAGAGATACGGTCTAGGTCGATAATAGAGGAATGCGGAGGCAAATGCGCTTAAGGTCTGGCGACACGAATCCAGCCGCCTATGACTGAGACTGAGGAAAGCTGGCGAGTCCAGAGGGTACAGGAGAATGTGTAGTCCCTGTCGCGCCACAGACCACGTGAGTGGTGTTTTTTTTTTAGCTTAATGCTGTTTCAAGTTGGAAACGCTGGTTCCAGTATTGGAATGAGACCCAGGCGAATCGACCGCATCGGCCTCCCTCTACGATGTGGTACGACACCCTCCCTAGATACCTTACTCGGGTCCCTTTTATCTAAATACATTTACTTCTCAACCGCGCAAACCACCGTAGCCAACATGCCTAAGAGTACCCGCAAAAAGAAGATCAAGGCCCAAGACTTCCAGGCAAGTCCTCGGGCCTTAAGCTCATTGACCTTGCAACCGCCGGCCATGACGCCTGGCAGTCGCCCAACTGTGCAACATGACGCATATACCATGGCTCCCCGGACTAACCACTACCACGTTACACCTCAATACCCGCCACGCACTTACCTACGAACAGAAAGTCAAGTTGAAGTTGGGCAAGAAGAAGGCACCGGCTGAGAACCACACCGACACTTCATTTAAGTCACAGTGTAGGTAACCAGCCAAGGACATATCAGACATTGCTTCAAAATAGTAACTGCTTCTTCGAAACGACGCCCATAATAACGAACATCACTAACCGACACCAAACCGTACATAATCGCAACCCGATCCAAACCCGTCCTACCCTACCACTCTCGCTAGCCATCGTCCTCACGAAACAAAACTTGCACACCGAGTCCCTCGGGGGTCAGGCCACCAATTCTCGCAATCTCTCACTTACGGACTTAATTCCGCAGCTCAAGCACTACAGCGGGGTCGTCCGACGCGACGCCCTTAAAGGGTTGGCCGACTTGCTGACGACTCACCCGCACGTCCTCGTTGAGAATGTCGGTACAGTAGTAAACAGTTTGGCACGGCTATTCGTGGACGATGTAAGTACTATATTTGCCCCCCAGGATGACGGTCAGATTATCACCAAGCCGCAGTAAAAATCGACCGAGGCGACCCATCGCTAACCGACCTGACCCTGCGCTACTTTCTCTTAACTCCCTCCCACAGGAACCGGTCATCCGTAAGGCCGTGCGTCGATTGTGCCATGACCACCTGCGCCACGTTCCTGAGTCCAAGATGGCTGCCTTCTATCCCACTATCCTGGCCTACGTCTGCTCGGCCATGACCCACATTGACGAAGATATTCGCATTGACGGCCTCCGGCTTCTGAACACATGGGTGGAGCTCCTACCAGGGTACATGGCCCGGCATCGTCACAAGGTAAGTGGCCATCAGAATCCATGCCCACCCTTGCGAGGCTTCTCTCCCCATCAGCGAGGATGACAGTGCTCGTTCTTTAGTCGGGTTCTTAAGACCTACATTAACGTTATTGTTACAATGTCCAACCTAATCACTCACTGCTACCGCCCCCACGGCATGCCCCTCCTCCCTCTCTCCTACAACAAAGCTCCTGCCCATTTATTTGGACATGCTCCGCCTCGAGACCCGCGGTAAGGCTGGTGCAACGGGTGGAGTTACCAAAAATGTGAACTCCCGGACTCAAAACTGGTCGCAGAATGTACGGATCGAGGTCATGAGCAGTCTACTAGCCTTTCTACGGGCGGTGTCCGGGGTCACAGTGGGAGGTGATAGTGGCGATACCGATGTCGCCGAGGAGGACTACTGGTTTTTTGAACCCGAGTGGCAGCGCCGCAGCATTTTCTCCGGGGCTACGGCGCAACACGCCCGCCGCACCACGTACCAGGAGGCCCGTAATGGGCACTGGGTCATCCCCACCCCGTACCGGAACCCTGCGGCCCTGCTGGGGGCCGATAGTGGTGGGCTGTTTTCCCACCTTAATCTCTTTGGCGAGTCATTGACCGGAGATACGACGGGCGACAACGCGGGCGCTCGAGACGCTGCTGGTGAAAACGGCGAGGCTGTCGGCGGAACAAGTGATAGTCATAAGGTGAGAAACGTAATTCGCCATTGGTTCGGCTGGCAATATAGGGTCCAGATAACCATCGGTGTGAGCTGCCAAGCGTGGTTTTAATGAGCGTCACTTTGATAACACCGGGGGTCCCGAACGTCGCGACCGTAATCTTACCACTTTCAATTTTCTACCACTGTACCTACCTGACACTTTATGCCTCTCAGGTGCTCGTTGAAATCTTCCCCTTCCTGCGCGCTGTGTGGCTTGAGGCCTGCCCGGATGTGTTCAATGGGAGGAGCCCATCCGCCACCAGCTCCGAACTGGCGGTACTCCACCTTGTAGTCCAAATTATGCGTGTACTCTGGAGAAGCGACGACCAGGTCAAACTGGTCCAGGTAGGTAACCACTTCATCGGCCTGACAACTAGCCTATTAGCTTCTACTGCTATCTGAACTGCTATGCTCTTACTGAAAATCCGCTTGGATTCAGAAAGACTCCACTTGCCTAACCAACTATGCCCTATCCGTCACACGCTACCTCCCACCAACTAGATCGCTCCCAGTAACGAACTGCTTCAGCTGCTCAAGTTGATGATGGTGTACTTCCCCTTCGGCCGCGAGTTCATCAGGATCCAAGATACCAAGGTAAGCTCCGCTCCCCGTCACCTAGCAATCATGTGCCAGTCCACAACAGAATGTACCTTTGGTATTATGGTCGGGTCACTGCTTAATACACAAGCGCCCGCCTTCTCCCACCCCTGCCGTACTTACCCATTAGGCCGAGCGAATCCTCCAGGACATGAACTCGGCTATGTGCGAATTGGTGGCCCTGTTTCTGAAGGCTGCCCAGTCAGCTGAGAATGGCCCGGACGGCCTAACTCCCGAGGTCACCGGTTTACACGCGCAGCTAGACCGGTGGAAGGCCGATATTCTTCGTTACATTCAAACTTTCCTTGGACTCCCGCTCCCAGAGACGGCTACGCAGACCAGGAAACCGTCGCGCGTGCGGAACCGGATACAGTCAGCAACCGGTGACGCGGGAACGGCCAATTACCCAATGCTCACCCAATCGGATGTGTACTTTGAGGCTGATACCTTTGCCGCAGTCCTTCCGGCCGTCTGGATCCTCCACACGAGCCTGAATCCGACCGACTGCGCCTACCTCCACCGCGCCCTCTACAAGTACTACCAGGCCCAAGGCACCCATTCCCGTGCCAAGGCGTTGGCGCTGGGGTACCTTGCCCGCGTGGCTGAGATGCTAACGTGGCCACGTACCCCCGTCATGGCGTCGCTTGATACTGATGCCGAACTCTGGCCCGCCACCGAACAGTGGCTGCTCTCGCTACCTCGTCTGCTTTGGGAACTCCGCACCGAACGGCCCCGGACTTCGGCCCTCATCCTCAAGTTGCTAGCCCTGGTGTTCAAACGCCAGGCCCGCCTTTTCAGCGCACCATTTCCCTCACGTCTGCAACTCACGCTGGTACCCTTCCTGTGCGCCCAGATCCCCGGCAAGGGCAATATGTTTGGCCCCTTTGTCAATCTACCAGCCGCCGTGCAGAAGCTGACCATTGAGTTAATGTACTACTGCCCGGAACCTGAGGCGCGGCTAAGGGACGCCCTGGCCCTATGTCTGAGAGGTAAGGACCGTTAGATGTAACGGCGTTCTGAGCCGCTGAGTGGCCAGCTGCTCGGTTTGAATCATGGTGGTAGGGGGTCTAATCCGCTACGGGGTAACATATAGCGAACACCGGTTCTAACGTTTGGACATTTTTCTTTGCTGCATTCCACCTTCTGACCTCAGACAAAGCCAACTCTATCGACCAGGATGTGGCTGACTACACCCGGGACATGCTGACGTTGACTGGCGAGACCTAGCAATGTCGACCCGCCTAGTTTGCGGAAATGACTCGTACGCTCTATGACTTTGAGTTTCATCGCAATTCGAACCTTGGTACTGAACTATAGTAAAACCAAGACTGTAGCCCGCTTTGTCACATTATTATTATTTTTTATTTTGGTTACTATCCACCACCACCCTATCCTCATCGGATGGTGATGCTCATAATGCGGATATCATCGTACGGCCTGTCCTGTTTGTCGACCTTAACGTTTTCGATGGCATGCACAACGTCCATACCGGCCGTCACGCGGCCAAACACGGTATGCTTATTATCGAGCCAGGGCGTGGGCACCACCGTAATGAAGAACTGGGATCCATTGGTATTAGGGCCAGCGTTGGCCATGCTGAGGGTGTAGGCCCGGTCGTGGCGGAGGTCGCGGTGGAACTCGTCTTCGAAATCACCCCCCCAAATCGATTCGCCACCGGTCCCATCACCCAGGGGGTCACCAGTCTGGAGCATAAACCCTTTGATGATCCGATGGAATAGCACACGGTTATAATAGCCGTCCCGTGCGTGCGTGGTGAAGTTTTCCACCGATTTGGGCGCATGCTCCGGGAACAGTTTGAGGTGGATATCGCCCAGGGTAGTGTGCAGCACAGCTGTAGTCTCGTTGCCACCACCAGCAGTGGCCGCCGCCGCCGAGGGATGCGCTTTCTCAAGGGCCAACGTCTGTTCTTCTCGCGAGGGCTTCTCGTTAAACACATCACGGTCGCCACTTTGGTCCTCGCCGCGGGTGTGCGGATCGTGGCGGGTGAACAGGTAAAAGCGATTCCGCCGGTAAGCTGTGGCGAACAGCGTGGGCTCCCCCACCCCACCGCCACAGCCATCCTGGTTACCCTTGAAAAGCGGGTTGTTGGAGGTGGCGGCCGCCAGTCCGGTGGTCCCACGGTGGGCTGGGCCACTCTGATACAGGGCCAGGTTCAGGAACCGATGGGGCTCGGACTGGCCCAGCAGCTGGACCACTCGATTCGTGACCAGGTTGACCACTTTGATACCCAGGAGGGTAGGGTACAGTATAAAGTTGCCGCTGGCGTCAAACGTGGCGCTCATGGTCCGGGCCTGGGCCGCCGTGTTGAGTTCACGGTCAAGCGCCAGTCGGCGGCCAAACTCCATGGCGTCTAGCTTGGCCACGCTCGTCCCGGCTTGTTGCATATCACTGATGGTGGCTAGTGACTCGTCGTACTTGCGCACGAGCTTGCCCGTGGTATAGCGAAACACGCGCACCTGGCGGTCGTCCACATTGAGGGTAACGAACTGAGAGTAGTCCGGGGAGAAAGTGAGAGAGACAGGTACGCTTTTGGCTTTGCGAAACTCAAACAAGTCCGTTTCGGCCTTGTAGGTGAAATCCAGGCCCTCAGGTAGCTCGAAGGGTTCCTCAGGGCACCAGTACTCGCACATACCGGTCGCATCTACCGACACCACCCCGTGGTAAACCGGGTTGTAGGCCATCAGGACCACAGGCTGGTGGTGAAGTCGCGCCAGGCTGTGCAGAGCTCGGCCGTCACCCCGGCCATCGTAGAGGTGAATCGCGGCGGTGTCTCGGTCTGCGCAGGCCAGCATTGCCCGAGCCTGGCCGCGGCGGTGCAGCCAGCACACGCAACCTGGAACGTAGTCCAAGGAAATAACGTTGATCATGTCGAAATTGACCACATCGTACACTTTCAAAGTACGATCGCTGGATACCGTAGCGAATAGCAGACCGTCTGCCGAGAGGGACACGCCTGCCACCGCTTCGAGGTGGGCACGGTAGTGCTTGACAAACTCGATCCCATCCTCCGTCTTCTTCCAGAACTTGAGGTGGCCGTCCACCGACGTGGTCATGATAAAGCCCGTGTTCGACACCGTCGTGTAGTTTAGGATGTCCCGGTGCATGTAGCTGCGTTCGTACATGTCGGCCGAGGGCAGGGTTGCGAGGTACAGGCGCTCATGCGGCAAGACGCGACGCTTCTTTGCCGGTGGCGCATCGGCCGGCGGGGGCAGGGGCCCGACCATGCCGTCGTCACTGTCGCTGTCCGAGGTGGCCGGCAGTGGAGAGGCGGCGGCCCGCTTGGAGGTTTCGTCGTCGCTGGCCATTAGGAATCAGGATGGGGATGTCGGCAAGAGAACTGGGTACTCGTAGGTCAGCAGTAGTGAGACGAGAAGAAAACGTATAGATGGACCAATAATGTGAAATGCTGGAATAGTCGCAGGGAGGCTGATGTGGGTAGCCAGGTCGAATCAGCGCTGCTTCCTTGCTAGTGGCGGAGTAACGATGTACCGAGAGGCGGCGGCACGGATCTACGCTTTACGTGTTGGCTAACTGGGCCTGTTAGTAATGCGCGCCGTACTGTGCTGTGTTGTCCAGCAACAATGTGGTCGACTCTCGTTCACCTATGGGAAACAAGGAGAGAGAGGGTAATGTTTTGCAACTTAGCTTACACTCCCGCCTATCTCCACAGCAAACACTTTATTCACATACTTCAAAAATTTAACAATTGGCCAGGCTTTAATATGAAGGGGACGCTACCTCCCCAACGATCTAATTACCGCCGGTCTCGCCTGCGGTCCTGCCGATGATCAGGGCTACGATGGTACCGCTCCCGACTCGGCGAACGCTGGTCACGCCGGTCCCTAGGAACCGGGTAGCGTTCCCGCGAGCCATCCTGGCGACTTCGGGGGCTACCCCGGCGGTCAAATCTACCGTCACGGTTCCGGGCGCGGTCTGATTGCCTCTCAATGCGGCGTGAGCGACCCGGAGAGCGTGAACGGGATAGTGGCCGGGAGGATGGACGACGGCTGGCTCGATGACGACGAGACCCGGGGCTAGGACTCCGCGCCGACCGTTGCGGTGATAAAGCATCCCGACTGCGCGACGAGGACAACTTACTCCGCAGGCCCTGATGACCGCCTCCGCGTCGCCCAGCTTGGCGCACCTGGCCATCCACCCATTGTCCGTGCAGCTTAGACACGGACTGCGAGAAATCGACGCGGATTCGGCGGTCGTCAATGAGCACGCTATCCATTTTAAAATAGGCGCGTTCGCAGTCTGCCCGCTCAGCAAACTCGATAAAGGCGTACCCGAGTGAATCGTTAGTCTTACGGTCGCGGATGACCTGACAGCTGATAATTTGGCCGAATCGCGAGAAGATTAGTTCCAGATCCTCGTCCGTGGTAACCGGGTTTAGTTTGCAGACAAATAGCACATTTTCCGGCGGCCGGATCTCGGCGAACGGGAGATCTCCAATCATTTCCAGGGTCAGCGCCTGGGCTTCAGCCTCCCTAGCCTGGCGCATCCGTGTGGCTTCGGCCTCTCGGCAAGCCTTATCAGCGGCAGCGCCATCGTCGTAGCCTGGGGTACCTTCCTCGCGGAGGTCACTATCGAGTAGTCGCATGGAAGCCAGCTGCCGTGCGGTGGGCAACGGCGATCGGTCGGGCATGGGCAATCCCGGCGGGTCTGGGTAGGGGTCGTCCAAGACGATGGTGTGTAGGATCCGCAGGTCGCGAAAAGGCCGGCCCTCGGCGTCACACGGCGCGTTATTGATCTGTTCCAGTACATCGAGGCCTTCCACAACCTGACCAAACACGGCGTACTTGCCATCCAGGTACGTAAGATCAGGTCCTGTGGTGATGAAGAATTGACTACCGCAGGGTGGACCGCCATGGAGTCGATCTTCGCCACCGCCCCCTCGCGGACCGGTAGTCAGGGACCAGTCGATATCAGCCACCGTCACGTCTTCCCCAGGTTTCGCTGCCAGGGCCATCGACACTGTCCCCACTGCCCGATGCTTGAGTCGCGGATGAACCTCGGCGGGGAAATAACGATTTGCGGAGCCCCGAATGAGCCCCCACACTGACTCACCGCCGTTTCCGGCCCCCGTCGGGTCGCCGGTCTGAATGACAAAGTTCTTTTGGACGTGGTGGAAAGGCGCAAAGTTATAGTACTTGACTTTACACAGCTTGAGGAAGTTGAGACTAGTTCGGGGGCATTCAGCCAGGTGTAGGTCTATGACCAGGTCGCCCAGCGTGGTTTCAATGAGGACGCTCATGGCGACCAGAGCTCCAAGTAGCCTAAGGAATAGGGGAGATGGAAGAATGAGTTTGCAAGGGTCAATATAATGTTGTGAATGCAAGCCGGTAACCAGCGTGAGCCAGTCTGACGCAGTTACCATTACATTGCTGACATCTTAAACAGGCACCCTGGCCGCAACATCAGTAGTTATACCCCAGGAGCAGACAGAGGACAGTACCGTTCAAAATCACGTGATTATTATAAACAAGGCCAGAGCACTCCACTCATTGAAACCACTGTACCTCGCGGTAAGTAGCTAACCGGTAGGGTCGATATGAACCAAATAAAATAGAGGATTCGTACGAGTTGAATATACTGCAACCGACACGAACTCTATAATCCTTAATGTGAAGGGTAGAAAAACGAAACAGTAAGGGATCATTTTGTAAAATAATGAACAATAGATCTGCGACGCCCAACTTTTAACAGACTGCGATCAACCCCAGTCGTCCCAAAGTAGATCTGGTGGATAAGAGCCGACCTCACCGACAGCAAGGGGAAGGAAGGACCGGGACTGGGACCGGGAGAGGTGAAAGCATAGGGACTACTTCGTGACAAATTGATGAATTGAGGCCTACCTCTACCACCTATTTGATCAACGACCAGCCTAATGATGAACAGCGTCGGAGCCGAGGTCGAATGACAGCGACCGCTGTCGACAAGATCGACAGAAAAGACGAACTTGTAGGGGTGAGGGTGTGTCAATTTAGGTCCCGTCACGACGCGAAAAGGACAAGATTACGCACCCTAAACGTGGGAAGGAAGAAGGGGGTGGGGACACCGCAAGAACCGAAACGGTGCTGTAGTTAAAAACGTAGACAGTGTGACTCTGTCCACCAACAGGAGCACGGCGAAGCTCTATGCTCATTTGACGTCGCTCGGCGATCAAGCTCAACCCTGTCCCTTTGGCACTTATTTAGGCTGGTTCCATTGCTGATCCATCACCCATCCAGTTCATATTCTCTATGAAACGCACCGATATTATGCAGTTAAAATTTATTTCCTTGACGGCCCGAAGGATGGTAGTACAGGGGGACTAGCCCCCCATTCCTAGCATCCCGCGATACGGACCACCGCATGTGCAACTCATTAAAAGACCCCATTCGGGTGGAATGGAGAGATGGGGTCAGGGTAAGCGCTAGCGCCTACTGTTAAAAACGAACTAAAACTAGAGTAAACCCAGAATGGAAAGTAGGGATCACGAAGAACGCATTTGAATCAATACTAAGAGTAAGAGGGCATTTAAAAAAATAGCGCGGTCGGAGGGGGGTGGTGGACAGCGAGCCATCGTAACTTTGGCTAATCTAACACACCTAGCAAATCACTCTTCTTCCATCATCAAAGTTTAACCCGATTACAGGCGGTAGATGGGGTGGGAGCGACGCTGGTTGGGGACGAAGTAGGTGTAGCCAGAGCTGGTGGTAGGTGTGGGCTCGGTCTCGACAGGGGTGGTAGAGTCGACATCGCTGGAGGAGGGGACAGGGGTCACCTCGGTGTTCTCGACGGGGGTAGTGCTGGCCGGCTCGACGGGGGTGGTGGTGGCAGACTCCTCGCAAGGGGTGGTGGCAGAGTCGCTGGGGGCGGGGGTCACCTCGGTG
>JANBPT010000128.1:0-41907 GCA_027575765.1 Tieghemiomyces parasiticus | reverse complement strand
GGTGTTCTCGACGGGGGTGGTGGTGGCCGACTCCTCGCAGGGGGTGGTGGCAGAGTCGCTGGGGACGGGGGTCACCTCGGTGTTCTCGACGGGGGTGGTGGTGGCCGACTCCTCGCAGGGGGTGGTGGCAGAGTCGCTGGGGACGGGGGTCACCTCAGTGTTCTCGACAGGGGTGGTGCTGACCGACTCGCTGGGAACGGGAGTCACCTCAGTGTTCTCGACGGGAGTGGTAGGGGTATCAACGGGGACAGACACGCTGTAACCAGGGGTGGTGGTGGGAACGGGAGTCACATCGGTGTTCTCGACGGGAGTGGTCTCGACGGGGACGCTAGGGGCGGGAGTCACGTCGGTGTTCTCCACGGGAGTGGTAGTGGGCTCCTCCTCGCAGTCGGTCTCGGTCTCCTCAGGGGTGGTCGAGGGAGCGGGAGTCACATCGGTGTTCTCGACGGGAGTGGTCTCGACGGGGACGCTAGGGGCGGGAGTCACGTCGGTGTTCTCCACGGGAGTGGTAGTGGGCTCCTCCTCGCAGTCGGTCTCGGTCTCCTCAGGGGTGGTCGAGGGAGCGGGAGTCACATCGGTGTTCTCGACGGGAGTGGTCTCGACGGGGACACTAGGGGCAGGGGTATCAACGGGGACAGACACGCTGTAGCCGGGGGTGGTGGTGGGAACGGGGGTGTTCTCAACGGGAGTGGTCTCGACCACAGGGACGCTGGGAGCGGGGGTCACGTCGGTGTTCTCGACGGGGGTGGTCTCGACCACGGGGACGCTGGGAGCGGGGGTCACGTCGGTGTTCTCGACGGGGGTGGTCTCGACCACGGGGACGCTGGGAGCGGGAGTGACTTCGGTGTTCACAACGGGGGTGGTGGGAACCGGGACCGGGCTGCTCTCACCAGGGAGGGTAACACTGAAGGTGGTGGGGGCGGGCCCAACGGGGGTGGTACCGGGGGCTTCAGTGCACTCGCCAGGGGCGGTAACAGTGACAGTGACAGTCACGGCGGGGACCGTAACGGTGACCGGCGTAGGCTCGTCCTCGCAGTCCTCCTCCTCCTCGTCGTCAGTGCAATCCTCCTCATCACCGGTGGGGGTAGGGGCCGGGACATCAGTCGAGGAAGCAGGGTTGCTCGGGGCGGGGGTTACGTCGGTGTTCTCGACGGGGGTAGTCTCAGCGGGGACGCTGGGAGCGGGGGTCACGTCGGTGTTCTCGACGGGGGTGGTCTCGACCACAGGGACGCTGGGGGCGGGTGTGACGTCGGTGTTCTCGACGGGGGTGGTCTCAACCACGGGGACCGACACACTGTAGCCAGGAGCAGTGGGGGTAGGAGTCACCATGGTGTTTTCAACGGGTGTGGTAGTAGCCGGGGTGTTAGGGTTGACCACGGTGTAGTTGCGCTTGGCCAGACGGTGACCACCGTTAGCGGGGGCGGCCAGAGTGGCGGCGGCGCTGATGGGCGCGAGGATCATGAAAGCCTGAGACAACTTCATTGTGAATTAAAGAGAGTGGTGAAGGAATAGAAAGTGGGAGGCGAAAAATATCGTAAGGATAGACTTGTTGGATCAATAATGTGATTATCCTATGTCATAAAAGTCCGTAATGTTGACTGGAGCGCTTTGCGTTGAAGAAATCAAGCGGTAGAGGCAGGATTAGAGTAGTGAGAGCGAGAAGTGAGGTAAGGTGGACCAAGCTGAGCTCTATCAAAGAGAAGATTGGAACCAACGCTGACGTTCAGTCAAGATTAGGGAGAGGGTTAGGGTAAAAAGGGGGAAAGTGGAAAGAGTGAAGTTAACTGCTGGTCTTGAATATTGGGGCAGGACGGCCTGGGGTTTATATATTGTGCGGAATTGCTGGGTTGGTGCTGGAAGGGGAGCGGAAGGAAGCGCTGGCGCACATCCTCTAGGTGAAGAGCGATGGGGAAGAGAGGGGGGGAGGGCACTGAAATTAGGCGCTGGGTCCGATGGGCGTGGGGACCGGCAGACGTAAGGGAAAGGAGGGCGGAAGCGACCTTCCGACGACAAAGGATAGGCGCGGGGGGTGAAAGCGCTGGCCACTACTTCGCGGCCGCCGGTCCATCACCCAACGGCCGATATCCCCCCGTTCACAGCGCGGGGCCTTAATTGGTCCGGGTGGCCTTAAGGCCCACTACCTTGAGGGGGTGCCCCGGCCAATAAAGGCCTGGGACCTCTTGTTTCGCAGCCGCCCTCTTTTTCAAGACGCCAGCCGGGCTATTCAGTGGATTAGAAACGGGGGGTAGCGGCCTCCCCGGCCGTAGCCCACCCCGCCCCCTAGTATCTAGTCTGTATATTAGTGTGCCGGCTATTTCCGTACAATGGCCTGGGGTTGGCTCATTAGTGAGGATGGGTTTGGCGAAGAGAGAAAATGAATGGAAGCGGGGCAAGGAAGGAGAGGAGCGGATGGCTATGCGTGTCGTTCTGAAGGATGCGCAGTGATCGTCGTGATGTTCGGTGCCGCCAGTCAAGCCGCCAAGGAAGGCGAAACGGGAGAAAGCGAGAGAGGGGTGATGAACACGATGCCCTTTATTAGTGGGACTGGTGGCGCTACTCCAGTTAGCTAGCGCTACGAGCCACATTTGGGACGTGCGTGCTTTTACAATTCTCGGTCAGTTTGAACCCCCCGGTTACAGAAACCTACGACCGTCAACTTGACCGGCGCTCCCCGTCCTGATCCCCGCATGTGTTTAGTTGGTCGCTTCGGCCCAGCGATTAATAATATCGGACTCCGCCATGGTGTGGCAAGGATTTTGGATCTGGATGGTAAGCTCCAGTGCCGTAAGGTTGCTAGCTACTGGGTCGGGCTAGCTGGTGGGATGTAGGACAGCCGCGGTTTTATTATCCAATTCGTACCACATGTTTACTAAATACTGGTGGCACCAAAGTGCCCTCACTGGAACTCGGGCGTACCGCAATCCACCCAACCAGAGTCACCGTCGAGTCCTATTAGTCCCACACCCACCGCTTTTACGAGACTCGCTCCTCAGCACTGTTACACCACGGTAGGCATGGAGTTCTTTGTTTTTTGGGGGGGAGGTTGACTAAGCCTGTCAGGGGTAACGGAAACATCAGATAGAGCTAGGGCCAGTACCCGGTCGTTATGCACAACGATACAATGCGACTCACCTGCAGCAAGGATACAGGCATGAATAGGATTCAGAGGCAGGCTTTGAGCTGACCGCCCGCCACATGCGACATTAGTTCACGGCTTAGTCCGACCTCCTTAGTAGATTGGCGTCAATGTGGTTTATACTAGGCTTGGTGCGGCCGAACTCCACCTCTTTAGGCCTACCCTAACCCGTTTATGGCCCCAAAGTGGGCGCCGCTATCCCCGGCCAGTTGGCTTCTCCCGGCCCCTCCTCTATTAACGTGCCATCGAATTATATTACTACGCGATCCCCGACGAATGTGTGGTATCAACCCAGTCCTGGTGTACTAAGCACTTTAGCGGACGGAGAGTATTTTCCAGCAAGATTGTCGATAAGGTTTGAGGCGTGAGTGGGGGAAGATGACGGTAGACGTTCGGCCGTCAAGACGAATGGTACTGATGGTAGAGTAAGAACTGAACAAACTATGCGTCCCAGGAGCTCCCCCCGGGGGGGGGGTCAACCACTATGAGTGGGTGAGGGGGTCGTGGAATACCGTATTAGGTAAATGCCTAGTTCCGGTGCTGAGCGTCCTACATCATTATTCACCATGACACGGTTAGGAACCCACATCGGCAGGCGTAAATCCACCTACTTACCACTACCACCATTATCTTGACATCAAACGACGGGGCTTGCCTGACCAGCTGGCCGGTAGCCCAAGTCAATCACTATTTTTAACGCGACGAACCTTGGCATTGTGTAATGTCGAGTCTAACGCTTCGTCGTTGGTCCGCCTCGCCGGGCTGTGACGCCTTCGTTGTTGCCCCTCTCTTTCTTATTTTACCCAGACTCCGCCGCCGTTATCCACCCTCTCTCGGTCGCTGGTGCCCTCTGGCAGGCTTATCCACCCGCTAGCCCTTGCCTGTGGCGACAATCTTGCAGCAGCCGATCCTGCGAGTACACTTGAAGGGAGGGGAGGGAGGGGGGTGGGAGATAAATGTGTTCGATACGAATTATTGGCCGGTGAATAATTGCAAGCCCGTTGCGATCGTCGTCCATGTTTCCCGTTCTCTCCCGCTTTGCTTCTCCTTTCCCGCGTATTAACCCGCCCACCACTTGCTTATTGTCCACAGGGAACAGTGATCTCTCACTTATTCTTTTTCGCCCCTATAATTTCCCGTCAGCTGTCCGCTCTCGCCGTACTACTGCATAACACCAAGAAAATGGGCTACTGCAACTATGCGCATTTCCCATATTCGACTTGCGCTCTTATCCTTATCCTAATCCTTTCTTTAAGAGGGGCTCTCATTCCTGGCGAAAGCCCATTAGAGCGGTGCTATCCTTATAATAGTTCCCCTACAAGGTGCCGTTTGTGACTGCAACAACCCACTTCCCATTGTAGTTCCTCCATAAAGCCATCTACTTATTTGTAAATCAGATGCGGTAGGCTGCTCGGGGGGGATATACCTGTCGATTGTCGTCAGTTTAATTCGTTCCAGGCGTAATCCAATAGCACGCACCATGGAGGAGGGATCACAGACAGAGCGACTGTCCATCCCAACAAGCATTCCCTTTCCCCATTTACCATTCATAGCATCGCGTGCGATACGGTGGCTTCTCTGGACCCGTCAACTATGCTACAAAGGTGCCTATTTGTACCCCACTTAACGAAATCGGGAAGGGTGGTTGCTTTACCCAGCGTGACCAAGGTGTATAGCGATTATAATTACTTCCTGACCTAGTGGCCGCAACTCCTCCTCGTTGGGATATCTCCATCGTGCCGGTGCATCCCTAGTACCCCATTTGCCCCAAGTTATCCTCTTTCCACGCGTACTCGTTCTTGCCTATCCCCGTTGCCGCCCATCCTTGGGCTGGACATCCCAGCACCGTGAAATACACCCCAAGGAAGCCGTGTTGTGTAGGATTTCCTTCCCAACTCGGCAGACTTTGAAGGGCATTGCCACCCGGAACCTCGGCCCATCCTCTCACAAACTCACCAACCATAGCGCACGGTATCGGCCATTCTTTGAAGAATCGAAATCACAAAAGTTAATACCCAGCCACGCTTGTTGATTTACAGATGGAAAGAAAAATAGAGCCACCGGCTTTCACTTCGCGGTGACCACAGGTGGGAAATCACCCCCCCCGGCTCCTAAGTAAACAGATACCGCTGAATTACTGATTATCATCACATCACGCTTAAAAGAGTAAACAAAATGTCGCGGGTACTTCATAGGTAAGGCCGTGAGGAAATGAAGAACAGATCCAGAATACCCTACCCCCATTAGCAGTGAAAAAACGGGGAGCGCCTCGGAATAATAATATCCTCTTTAATGTCGGAGAGGTGTGAAGGAGCCGGTACTAAGGTCCCGAGCCGTGCCGGTTATCTTACGAAGGGGCCGGCTTTCGTGGCGCTGCACCAGCTAGAATGCGCGAAATTCTTGGTGGTATGTCGGCCGCTAGACCAGCACAGCCCCCTAAAGTCGGCTCGCGAAGTAGGAGGAGGTACAGGAGAGAGCGACGACATGACCAAGCCCTCTAATGACCTAAATGAGTCTGATACGGAAGGGATAAGGGCGAGGGCCAAGACGGTGCACCAGATCAGGGCCCGGACCCTCGGGTCCCAAGAGGTTTCTTTATCCGTTCTCCGCAGTGAGCCGTCGTTGAGCCCCTCAAGCCGCCGTACATCGGCCATACCCCCACTGTGAATTGTTCCGTTGCCATATCTTTCCACACCCTGACGTTTTTACCGGGGACATTCTTGAGCTAGAAGGGAGGCAGAGGAACCTGGTTGACGGTGAAGTCATCATGGATCCCGGGACAGGCAATCCGTCCGAAGTGATCAAAGCAAACGGCGGCTGAACCGACGGATCCATTCGGTTCATTCGCCATCTTAACAGCTTCGAGAGGGGCCTGGAGGCATTACGACTAGGGTACTCTAAAGCCACCAACTCTGGCCAAACTGGCCAGGTTTCCTCTTCTGTCAATGTTGCACGTCATACCTATCGTTACCAGTGGGTCCACTAGCGGTGATAACTCGACTGAATCTCTGCCCTACAGTGATACCTGTCTAAGTAAAAACGATCTATAGCCGATCTTGATGTGCGGAACGGAACTTGATTTATAGGAAGGGGGGGTTAGAACGGGGTACTGGTGAAGGTCTCTTCGTAGGTCTCGCCGGCTGTGCCTTCAGGTAAGGGGGGTCAACTGGAACTGACTGGTGCTACAATTCCCGGTCAGACCACCACGAGGACTGTTTGGAGCTCTCTAAATGGTATTTTGTCTTATCGGCTAAGCGTTCCCCCTCTCTACATGCAGTGACCGCGTTCGGCAGCGGACTTGCAGGCTAGTCATTCCTAAGGTGCCCCATTCATTGACTCGGGGAATTGATAGGCCTAGTCAGGACGGCATCTTAGCGACTCGGTCAGTACCAAAAGGGGGGGTGGTATAGGAGGGGGGTACGGTAATCCCAGTCGTTGGAGTATCCGATGATGACGCCTAATGGGGGCTC
The DNA here is from genome assembly GCA_027575765.1 of Tieghemiomyces parasiticus. Taxonomy (NCBI): domain Eukaryota; kingdom Fungi; phylum Kickxellomycota; class Dimargaritomycetes; order Dimargaritales; family Dimargaritaceae; genus Tieghemiomyces; species Tieghemiomyces parasiticus. The sequence goes on along the minus strand of JANBPT010000128.1, from coordinate 35,301 downwards.
CAGAGATAGCTCGGGGTTGACCCCCTGCCTTGGCTCAACCAGTTTTAGTTCGCCTCACTCATACCGGCCGGCCATAGGGCCAACGTGACGACTAAAACCTACCCTACCAGAGCCAGGGTATGGGTGGGGGGAATGGTTACACCTTGGCGTCATCGAGAGCGGGGTGTCAGGTCGGAGCATTTGCCATAGTTACGAGAGCGTGAATTTCCGAGGAAGCGAATGGCCACCACGAGCGCCAGGCGAATAGTATTAGGGTGCGGAGAATGACCGGGGGTCTCGATCTGGCTCCGCTCGCTTCGCCACAGTAGAGTCGTTGGCAGCCGACAATGACACAATGCAGACATTAGGCGGATTATGGAAAGAGGGGGAGTACAGTTGGTGTGGTGCTGGGTCACAGAAGGCCAACGAAAGACTTGATGCCGGATAACCGCCGCCCTCGATACCGTAAGACCCGATGAGTAATACCCTCTCTTGTCGTGGAACCGCATTAGGCAGGCGCACCGTTCCATAGGCCAGGAGAGCTGGCTGCGATCTATTTGTGCGGTTGGGTGTGTGCGGGCGGTAGGGGAGGATTCGCGTCCAGGCCTCCCATTCGCTTGCCATCGTTATTTTTTTTTACTTTCCTTTTCGTAGCCTCTATCGCTTGTAACTGTGAGCAGGAGGGGCCAATCACGGGGATGAGCAAACACGAGGATCCTCACTGGGTGCTGGGAAGGACCGGTGCTAGAAGAGCGACCGCAGAGAGTATCTGCAACCAACAACCAAAAAATACATCCTAAAATGACAATTCGAATTACCGACAGAGGGCAGGTTGTAAAGTGTGACATTGGCCGATATTAAGCGCCTGTGTGCGTGTGTGTGGTTGGTTGGTATGACAAGGGGGGTTTAGTGGAACGGCTGGTAGGAAGGGTGGATGGGATGCGAGGCGAGCAACGGGGCGGTTGGGGTGGGTGCGGTAAGCCACGGCAGCGGCTATAGGCTTAACCGGCGGGCCCTGCCTATTAGCTACCTGGTCCACCGGCCCACCCTCCCCTGGCTGTTCTTCCCCCTGCCCGACAATGCCAAGACACACTTCGGCTTGACTGGTTTCTCCTGACCGTAGCTTCGGTCTATGGTAGTTTCTCTCCCTTATTTTCACCATTGCCAGGATGGTAGGAAGGTGACCGGCAGGAGTACGCCATAGAAACCCAGACCACGAAGGCAGGCCACCCCCTAGTGCCGCGTGACGGCCATGAGGGACCTATCTAGCCACGCGGGCATGGCTATTGCGTGCCTCAGGGACTTCCCGTGGTGTAACATGAAGAACAGCCTCCTCAACCATCTCTCTTCCCAGCCAGTTTAATTTTCTCAACTCCACCAGGTCTAACCAATCCGCTTTACCGGAATTGAAGGTTCATCCTCTGCTCCAGCTCCCAAAAGCGGGCTGCGCGGATGTACACACTATGATCCGCTGTTCTCCCACCGCTCCTATCCCAACATGCTCTTGCAAGTCCCTCCTGGTGGACCAAGGAAGGATGTCTCCATGGAGGAGCTGTAAAGAAGAGGGGAGGGTGGGGGGAACTGATAGTCCGGGCTCGCATATGGAAGCTGAGCAGTCCTAGCTGGTTCCTGTTGCATAGTCACCTCACCATGCGGTAGTCCGGATCAAGTAGCCAGAAATGAAACCCAACGGGCCAGTCAGTAATTATGGTATTTCGGTCCTACCCAAGAAGAAAAACAAAAAACGTAAAATTAACCACACACGCTCTGGGGTTGTTTGGGAAGCTCGGAAGCTGGGCAAAACGCCGGTGGCGCTGTAGTTTCGCAACTTTGAAGTCATTTCGAGCTTCCGTGTTTCCGTGCTTTCTTGTTGTCCTTCTTGTGTACATGGCCTTAGTGCCACAGCTTTTCTACCAAACTCAGCAATGCAAGAATGAGTGCTGTCTGTAGTGCATTAGTCCTGGGTCGCGCAAGCTGCCTGGCGATTCGGATGCATATCCCCCCTTTCGCCACGCTAATCCGCAGCCATTTAGCGCCCTCCTATCGACGGGCCCATTGTGCCTTTAAGCGGAGACAACGCTCCTTTTAGTTAGTGCTATAAATACCACCAGTAACCTCCGAACAAACTTTTCATTGGCAGACTATCCTCTGCCACCATCCCAGCTTATCCCACCCTCAACGCCCACCACTCTTCGCTTCCGCCCACATCGGCTACCAGCTGGGACTTCCCACCAGCTACGCATTACGTGGCACCATTGGCCAATAAACCCGCGACATTTAATTTTAGCAGCTCCCACCCTGTGGGTTATCGCTCCTTTATCGCTTGACGGCAGTTTGCTGTGGTGTTTTGCACTTGTTTCCACCCTTTCCTTCTTGACTCGGATAACTGTTCTAATAATAGTGCAGGGGTGAAGTCCGACGGATGTTCATGCCAAATGTCGTCAGAACTTACTGAATCGATGGCCACGGTGCTAGGTGACCAGGGCTGACTTGCTTACTCTCTCATCTATAAATAGTCTATAGATGGACCGTCTCCTTCAGCCAGGGTGGTCAGAGTGGGAGGGGTTGGCTGAACGGGGGTGGAATATGGGTAATGTGGGCCCCTTAACGACACCAGCTATTTTTAAAAACCTACCTCTAACCGCGTCTGGCGTTACCTTCGTGCCCGTCCTTCTCTGGCCCGAGGCGTCACATAGTAGTTCTTTTGCCCAACCGTGGCTCGCATTACCGTGGCCAGTTTGCGCCCATATTCCCAAGCCAACAGCGTTGACCCTCCGGCTTGTGACGGTCTAGCAGATACGACTTTGAGGGTGTGAATAGCCAGGATGTCCACGTACAATGTAAGAGGCTCACCGTGATGGGTCATGCCAGTTGGTCGGTACCGCGGCTAATCACCTTTGCCCATTAGAAATAGGTAATAATCGATGGCAACGCGGCTTGGGGAGGAGCGGGGAAAAACCGCCAGTTGTTTGTTCCGGTGGCTTCAAGGGGGGGGGCATTAGGTCACCCCCCTCCCCAGCACTCACTACCCTGAATCTCTACAACTCGTAGTGTAGTAAGCTGCGTGGCGACTGCCATGGGCAAGCCAGGGTGCAGCTTACGGCCTCCCCAAATTTACGAGCGTTTGCCGCTCTCCCCCGCCGGCATAGACATCTGGGATAGAGATGTACCCAATTTCCAAAGGGGTGATTGCCAAACGAGTCCCGGAACTGTGTCCGTAACCTAGATGGAGTGGCATGCGTCATGCAATACCCACCTCTCTCCACTTCATTCGGGGCGATAGACGCGTACATTTGCAAGGTACGGTTATGTCACTGGGGTTGTACTCTATACATGGGGGTTAGGGGGATGATGACTGTGTTCGTGTGAGTCCGGCCGACGCTGCCCGCACGTGAGGGTGACAATTGCAATTTCTCGCCACCCTTTTTTGATATGTCCAAAGACACCCCCAACTACGCTTGTCCATAATGATATCAGCCGAGCTCAGCCACGGTGGCATCGTGGGCGGCCAATCCGTTCACTAGCCGATGCACCAGGATGTTCGACAATAATTGTCGGTCAAAAAGAACTAGCCGCGAAGGGCCTGTTTCGATAGGGAAATGGGAATATATCGTCAGGCGGGGGAGCGTCTTCCTCTACGTCGTCACGCTGCGAAGGCTGTTGGTAGTTACCTCTCTGGCAGCGACTTGATAGTATGTGTCGGCACCCTTCTCTTGTGTCAAACTCGTTGATCAGCGCGCACTCGTAATTTATTATGTAATTAGACTGATCGTAGGGCTACCATCAAAAGATCCTCATGCAATAAATCCGGTCGAGTGACAAGTGCCGTTATGTAGCAGAGTTCGACCGGCACCCGCGGAAATCGCAGTCTCCCGCACCTCTCAGGGTCCGGTTGCATAATGTAGGGAAATTTGTCTCGGATATGTTCGTGGCAAGGATGCTACCTGTTACGTACTTTTTTTTGGTGAAGGGCTAAATCTCGTTCCTACAGCAACAGGCGGGTATTCAATGGCAGGTAACATTCACTAACTATCGTCTGAGGGAACGGCTTAGCTAATATATTGTACCGAGAGCTAATGGGGTTCTATAGGATCGAGGCTAGAGCGTAGGACACGCTACGTCTCGTTAAATGAAAGTGTGATGATATGCCGATAAATTAAATAAACTCGGCTGCCAGGGTCGGTGCCGATAGTGGGAAATGAGGGTATAGGGTAGTCAAAGTGTGGTTGCAACAGGTAACAATGGTACAAGAATGGTGGATGGATCATACAGGGTCACGGCACGTCAAATGCTATATATATATGACATATGGGTACAATAGCCGAGCCGGTCAATGACAAAGGCCGAAATGGATATCGCTGGAATACCAGTAAATAGTTGGCTGCTACAAATAGTATATATATGAAGCCGCGCAATCTCGCTACATCCTGGAGATAAGGCGGTATATGCCCCCAGGGTAGTGAGATCCAGCGGTATTAGACTATGATTAACGAGTAAGTGAAATATTTCGGAATTAACCGCCATGATTATCCTCTAACGTAATCACCAACGTGGGGGGGGGCTAATCGCTAGCCAGTTAAAGCTAGGGCGACTGCTGTTTCCACTCTATTACCCAGTATATTTTAGGAGAAGGAAACGATAACGTGTTCTGTGTGTGTGTGTGTGTGTGTGCGTAGTTCGGAAATGTTAAGCTTTAACTTAATTCAAAAATAAGCCAAAATATTCAATAGCAGCATGGGGAAGACAACTAGCAAATATGAACATGAGATTGTGAATACCTGATAATAGAGCACAGTGCTTCCAAGGTGTAGGCATGGATTTGTGCTTATCTCGGATAATGATAATGAGTTGGTAGTACCATACAAATCAAGAACATTACAATAAAGCTGAGCAGAGACTCCATTTTGATTCCTAATGGCTGCAGGATTAGTAAGAGAAATCTGTAATGAAGAACATCTTCAGTGACAGCAATTCCTAGAATCCTATAATTATAAAATGATGTAGCCAAATTTGGCAAATATCGAGCGCAGATGGTTTAGTGGTATAATTATCGCCTGCCACGCGATAGACCGGGGTTCGATTCCCCGTCTGCGCATTATTTTTGCTCCCAGCTGTTGTAGATATATCTTAATTAGCTATTACCAGACCGACAAAGTAATGTGGGTGCTGAAGGGATGTGAATTTTACTCACGTCGGCCTTACTTGTTTGGAAAAGGCTAGCCGGTCCATCAGCGATCACTGACGAAGGGAGTAATATTTGGTGTCAAAGCGGCAAGATTAAAAATGTAACATCGGATATGAACGATGGCGTTAATAGGATTCATTGGCAGTAAACTGATACAAAGTAGGATAAGTGCCCGGATTCAATTATCTACTGAATCGGGAAGAAGGTTAGTTTAGCCAAAAGTAATTTGTATGATGTGCGCGTGACTGATGCGGTGATTGGTAACGCGGTCCGTGTGGCAATTGGTGTGTTTATAGCGAAGGGGCCGGGAGGACAATCATGGTCGCCACCTTCCTTTCTCTGCGTTCGATTAGCCCGGTCGAGTTGACTATCCCGAGCTTCACCACAAGTGTCCTTATTACCATGCGGCTACCGTCCCCAGCAGGTTTTTTTTGGGCGTCAATTCGATGCCACGTTCGAAGACAGCCATCATTCTGAACGTTCGCGGTCTCAACAGTTTTTTTAATGCTATAAATACCCTTGGCTGCCACCCTAACTTGTTGCCATTCTCCACCGTAATACTATGTTGACTATTCTTGCTTAATACCCTACGTCCATCTTACCCTCTTGCCACTACACTGTATATCTACAATGCACCTTACTACCCGTTACGCCTTCATTACAGTCGTACTCTTAATCATGACCGTTACCATGTTGGCCTTTACCAAAGCACGGCCTATGGATGCTACTCCGTCTAAATGGTATTTCGATTTCCCAAAACCTATGGTCGGAATGGCCCTCGTCAACTTCCGATATATCCTTCCTGGTATTGGCTCATACACGCTATAGACAACGTTACCGGGCGACAGACATAATCTGGTCCCGTATACTGCAGGGTAAAGCAATAAATACGCCATCACTCACAGTACAGGGTGGTATGTGCTGAAACAAGATTAGGACTGTATTATTTTACGAGGTAAAAGTGGTGGGGTAAACTATATTCGGATGAGTAACAGAGTAGCGGAAATACATGGTAGGCCTAAGGCATGGTGTTGAGGGGTGGAGGAGGGGCGTGAAGCACGGAGGTTTGGCTCAGGCCGCGGGGTTATCAGAGCACGCTAGAGTGCCTCTCGATTCATATATCGCTATCCCATATTGGCACCGAGTTGGCTCCCAAGAGCACGCCGCCCTTCCCAGTATTACACAGGCTGAGTGCCGCAAACTCGTCCTGGATGGTCTGTTTGGCCAGTTCGTCGAGCTCCTTCAGCATAGTTTGGATGATCTTCTTGAACCGGGCATCGATCTTAGTGAGGGTGTCCTGGAGTCCCTGATTTTGACTCACGAGGCTGACCATGTCGGAGAGGCGGTTGTAAACGAGGCAAATAACCTCGCACAGGGTGTCAAAGGTGTGTAAAAAGTCCATATCGAACGGAAAGTTACGCGCCTCGAGATGGTTGAACTGCATGCCTTCAGGTAGGAACCCAGCACCGCCGCTGCCGCCTCCTCCACTATTACCGCCACTTCCGATGTTGGTGGCGCCGAGCGTAGTTGACGAGGTGGCCATCATACCGCCGCTGCCACCGCCAGGTCCATTGTTGACCACAGCGGTCATCGTGGAGGCCACCGTCGTACTGGAGGCGTTAGATACGCCTGGGCCGCCGTATTGGCTGCTGGTAAGGCCAAGGCTGGACCCCACATAGGATCCGACACCACCGCCGTTACCCGCCGCGGGAGCCGCCTGGGCCATCCCGCCCGCACTGCTGGCGCTAAGCAGGGCCTCCTCGGCACCGCGTGACTTGCGAAAGAAGGTCTTTTTCTTTTGCTTCTCGGCCTCGGCGGTATAGTCCTGGTACTCTTGCATGAGGGAGCCCAGGGCTTTGAGAAAATCGTGCGGGTTACTAATATCGAGGATGGGACCGAGGCTGAGCCCCAGGGTGAGGTATTGGTGTGTCCTGTAGGATTGGGAAGCAGTAGGGGTTTCCCGGAAGCAGACCGGCGGCATACCAGGTGGAAAGAGGGAAGGTGAGCCAAAGGGTATTTAAGGTGAGGGGATGGAGAGGGGACGGGTTCGTTCCACCGACGCCGGAGCTCTCACTGATGCAGTCCTGTGAAGGGTCCCCGACTCACCTCTGGCGCATGCGGACACTGTTGTAGAAGGCGGTTAGTTCGGAGGGTGGAATGGTGATGCAGTTGAAAAAGAGGGACGGGTTGGAGCTCACCACCCGGCGGAGGTGAATAAAAGTGACGATGCGCTTGTGAATCAGCTCGCGCACGGTCTCCCAGGCGTTGTCGGCAGCCGCATTGCCCGTCGTAGACGGCAGTCCATTGCTACTTGAATTCATGGCGTGTCTGATTGGCGAAAGGCGGTGTTTTCGTGCCACTGAAGCGTGGTGCGGTCGGTAGCTGGACGTTGTAGCCTGGAGTTGGGCGGAGACGGTTGAATGGGGATTGAGGAAGAACGAAAGGAGCTGGCCAGTCGGAGTTCACAACGTGACAGATGAGGGGTCAAGGGCGAGCTCGAAGTGAGGGTAAAGGAATTGGCAGGGTAGGCTGGTTAGTAGCAAAACAGGACGTCATGGGTCGGATGGGCAAAGGGATGATTATTGGAACTGGTGAATAGGCTTTCCACCCCGACTGTTCAGGGTACTCATCTTGACAGTGGCCTGCGCGTGACGTTACCAAGTATAACTCGGTAGCAGGCTGGTTTTTGAAGGGGGGGATTAATTTCACCCTCTAGCGGGGTGTCTTGCGGAACTTGGCTATTGTGAATTGCTCAGGACGTTGGCGTTTATCTTTCCTTTAGGAGCTGTGGCGCCTGCTATATAACGTATTATAATTCCTTCGAGTTAACTCGACAACCTGGCGCGACTAGCCACAATAGGCCGGCTTGGTTGCGACTGGAGACTCTGGCGCATGAAATTTTATTTAGCCATATTAACGGGTTGATTTACTAGCCAGTCGACAAAAAAATAAGGCGAAAGTTGGTTCACGTCGACTACTGTGAAGGTCATTGCTTAGCCTGCATGGCCAGTGCCTTTTGCTTGTAGAGCCGCTTCTTTTCGCCGAACTTCTTGAGGGACATGGTCTGTGGAGGCGGAGGATTGTACAGTTGGGGAGCATAATTAGAACCTGCGAGTAGCGCCGCCATGGAGTAGCGAATTGGTCGTTCCCAAGTGAGGAAACGTCTTTCGGCTTTCCCAGCCCTTCTCCTTCAGCCCAGCCGGATGGACAATTGAATAACTTACCGCAAGGGCGAACCGCTTGGCCTTGTTGACGTGGCTCAAAAACTCCAGCGCTTTTGTTTCCGGCACCTTGAGCTCAAACATGGGACTGGCGGTCCGTTCCTCAATTTTCTTGAGCAGAGCCACGTCTCGCTCCGTCACGAGGGACAGGGCCGTGCCCATCGTGCCGGCACGAGCGGTACGGCCGACCCGATGGATGTAGTCGGTGGGATTCATGGGCAGTTCGTAGTTTAGGACCAAGCGGACCGATGGGATATCGAGACCACGACTGGCCACGTCGGTACAGATGAGAATCGGGGTCTCTCGGGACCGAAACCTGGACACGCTGTTGCGGCGTTCGTTGAGGGTCATGTGGGAATGCAAGGCGGTACAGGGCACCTTGAGTTGGCGGAGCATCAGCCGGAGCATTTCGCATGTCGCACACCGGTTGACGAAGATGATGGTCGAGCTGCTGCCAAGCTCTTCCTGGCGGAGCAAGTAAAAGAGGTATACAACACGCACTTGGGACGGTACCAGGGTGTAGTTTTGGAGCAGGCCAACCACTGTCGCTGTGGCGTCCTGGCACAGGTGGATCGACGGCCGCTTGGCCGGGTCGGGCTGCCGGTCACGGAGGGCAAGAATTTCGTCCGATATGGTAGCGGTGTAAAGCAAGGTTTGCCGGCGCTTGGGCACGATGCTAAAGATCAGTTTGAGGTCGTCCGTGAAACTCGGGCCTAGTAGCCGATCGGCCTCGTCGAGCACCAGGAACCGGATATGGTCAAGGTGTGCCACGTCCGGGGCACTGCGGATCAGGTCAGCAAGGCGGCCGGGCGTCGCGATCACTATGTGTGGGTGCCCGGCTAGGACCCCGGTCTGACGCGCAATGTCGGCGCCACCGACAATGGTGGCCACCCGGGCGTGGATATGGGAGCCCAGGGCCCGGAACTGTTCAGCGATCTGGAAGGCCAGCTCGCGGGTCGGCGTGAGGACCAGGGCAAACACCCCGAAGGGTTCCTCGGAGAGCTTCTGGAGGATGGGTAGCGCGAAGGCCGCCGTCTTTCCCGACCCCGTTTTAGCCCCACCGATGATATCTTTGCCGGTCAAGGTTGGCGGGATGCATTCGCGTTGGATTTCTGTCGGGTAGTGGATGGCCATGGCGGCCAAAGCTTCGTTGAGCCAGGAATCGATGCCCAGTTGCCGGAAGTTGAGTGGCTGGGCGGGCCCCGACTCAGGCTTAGTCGGTTCTGTGTCGCCGGTGGAGCTGGCCACCGTCCGAATGCGATTGGGTTCGTCCAGGGTGGAAGGCACCGTGGTAATAGCCGTGGAATTGGTGGTAGTGGCCGGTTTGGTCACAAACCGCACGCGGCTCGGGAGGTCCATGACGGGTAGTCGGGAAAAACTGGGGGCTGACGATAAGTAAGGGCTGCAGAGAAGTGGTAGCGGTTTAAGGAATGAGATAAGACGGTGGTGCATGTACGCTACGAGTGACGAATGTGCCAAGTGAAGCTGGTGGTATGACCGGGGGCATGGCGGGGGGGGGTAGGGGTTACTCAGGTTCGATGGCACGCATGTCTAGTCTGGAGCAAGGAATTCGGTGGTCACGATTTTTTTTTTACCTTTATCCGCTGATGTGCTTGAAGCCAAGCCGTTTAAGCCCAGAGTCTTCCAGATTCGAGTGAGGTTGGAATACCACTCGTTTGGTCACGTGATATGGGCTCTACAACCTACAGTCTTATTTAAAGCTGCAGCACATGACAGTCAAACCTAGAACCATGCCCGTGCTGGGTAAATTGTGGCCCGCACCCATAAACAAATCAAAATCACCTCGTATGGGAGCACATGATCGGCGGCAGAAAATATCTAGATAATACATAGTTTTATGAACAGGCTACCTCTACCGGCTGTAGCGAGAAATGGCAAGCAACAGAGTTGCTATCTAGTTTTCCAAGCACTCAACGAAATATTCTAGGGTATGCTGTCCAAGCGGATTTTGACCGCCTGGAATGGCCGCAGGGCCTCCTCGTACCAGCCGATCAACGGGGGTCCCACACGCTGGCAGAATACGCGGCATCGGCACAGCTCGTCGACCCGGTGGTGCTGGGCCAGGTGGTTCACCAAATTAGCGAGGGTGGCCTGTCGGGGAAGGACACCGGCCTGGGGCATGAGCCGCACAACGACGTCGACCGCCTCCTGAGTCTGCTCGGTCTGCAAGTAGGCCCGGATGATGTGCTCAAAGTCGGCCAGGGTGAACGTCCCGGAGGGTTGGTCGAGTGGTTGGTGCTCAGCTATCCAATCCAGGAAGGCCGGAAGATGGTGCGGTAGCAAGGTACTGCAGGCGTGGAGGAGGGTCGAAACGAGATCTGGTGTGGCTCGATCGTGATCGTTGGGGCCGACGGTTGTCTTTTGGATATGGATCCAGAGTTTCAACGCCGCGTCGGCTAGGCGCATCGTCACAGCCCCTCGAAAGAGCTCGGTATAGAGTATGGCGGCGGCTAACGGACCGTCTGCGACAAGTCGATCCTTTAGGACCAAGTTGGTCAGACGGCTGAAAGCTTGAATACAACCCTGCGTCACGTAGCCGCAGGTGAGCTCGGCAGCAATGGACATCGGGAGGACGGGCGGCGTGATGGTGGCCAGGTCGTTGAGCAGGTCGATCGTGGCCTCCGGTTGCTGATGAGCCACTAGGGCACGGAGCAGATCTGGGTAGGTTGCGCAGTCAAGTGGGGCACGGGCTTTGTGGAACGTGGCCAGCACCGATGTAGCTAATGCAGCCCGGTCGGCGTCAAGGAGCCCGCCGACGAGGTCGGACCGTACGGCTGGTGTTAGGGGGACAGACCACTCATTGACTATGCGTTGCACCAGCGGATCCCATTGTGTTGCCGCCGCGTTCTGGGGGAATTGGGCACGCAGCTGAGCGACCACGGCACCGGCGACGGTGGGCAGCGACGTAGATTCCGACTGGTGGAGGGCTTCCAAGACAGCGTAGACACGGTCCCAGCTATCAGCCGTAATCAGGCCGCGCACCATTACGGAAAGTTGCTCCGGGGTGGGTTCCGGGGTGTCTGGGTTGGTGATCCGAATGGCAAGAAACACACGGGCGGCGTGGCCAGCATCACCAAACTGCAGGAGACCGGGGATCAGGATGTCACTATACTTGGCATACTGGGAAGGGCCCACGCTGATCATACATACCCCGCGGAACGCCTCCTCCTGGCCTAGGCGGGCGTAGATGCGCAACATAGGGGCAGTGGCAGCTAAGATGAGGGCCTGATAGGACTCGGTGAGCTCACTTTGGGCCGCCATTGTGTGTAGATTCTCGTACATTTTGGCGGCAGTGGCGGGTAGACCGCGGTCGTAAAGGTTGGTGAGGAGGTCGTGCAGGTCAGGGGGATGTATCGTCCTAACGTTGCAGGTCTCCAGGTGGCTGACGACGGTGTTAACCGTTGGGTGAGAGGGCGGGTAGTCCTCCGCGGGGAGGCACTTGAGCACCTGAAGCCAGAGCGCCGGGGGCGGGGTAGGGGGTATATTCTTGAACCACTTCCGCCGCTGGCCAGCGGTTTGTGAGCCAGTGATCGCATCTTCCGCATCCTGCCCCTTGCGTGCTGCCTGCTTGGACTCCTCGATGCGGCTAATTGTCTTACTTAGCACTGGCACCACGTGTTCACAGACAATAGCCGTGCGGTCTGGGGACGGCGGGGTGTTCAAAACGAGTTCGATGTCTGCGGGGTTTAGGGTATAGCTAGGAAGACCGAAGAGGGCGCGAAAAAACGGGATGGCTAGGTGTGCGCGCGAGGATCGGGCTAGGAACTGGGCCACCCAGCGCAGCGGGTCGACCCACCAGTCACCCTCCACCTGACGAGTCCCCGCGGCGGGTAGCGTGGCCAATTCCGCAAACCGCTCACGCAGAGGCGAGTTGATCTGAGACTGGTTCACGATGGCACACATGACGACGGCGCGGACCATGGCGTTTGGGGCGATCTGGCGCAGTGTCATGTCTTGGTCGACGCGGATAATGAGCTTCCACTGCTGGTGACTCCATAGGGCGTTCAGGACGACCTCGTAGGTTTTCGGCGTTAGTTCAACGGTGCCGCCGGGCTCGGGGACCAGTAGGGTGTCCTTGCCGAGGGCGCGATTGTACCAACGCAGCATAATATCCGGGAAGTCGGTCTGGCCGAGCAGCTGGATCCAGGTATTAATCAGCTCAGGGTCGTCGATCTGGTCCCAGTACTCGTAAAGGATCCGGCCCAGCGTCCGGACGGCGCGCTTGGGTTGGTGGGCAGCCAGCCACTTAGCCCGGTGGGTAAGGTAGTAAATGAAGCTGGGGGCCATGTCCGGGCTGATTTCCGCACCAATGTTCTTGTTGATCAGACCTCCGGTCTTCTCGGGTACCCGGATGAGGTCGAACAGCCGCGGAAGCTGACCTAGGTCCTTTAGGACGTTGTCCTTGACACGGGTTCGGTCGTCAATCATTTGCAGTAGGTGGGCCATATTGGCGCGGTCGCCATGGCGCCACAGGCCTTCCAGGAGGGCGAATTCCAGGGCGGATGGGAGGAGCAGACCATTGTGGGGTCGGCCATCAGGATTACGGATGCGCTTAAAATCCTTAATGGACTGCGTGCTGCGAATCAGGTGCATAGCATCAGTCGGGCGGTCCATCTGTATCAGTGCCATGAGCATGGCCCACCGTTCTGGTAGGCTCAGCTGCTTGAAAATGTCTGGGCGCAGGTAGGCGTCGGCGGCCACGATGTGGTACCAGTTCTCGGTGGCACTAGCCAGAACGTCGGCAGCGATGGGTTCGGGGGCCAACAGGCCGTCGTCAGGCGTCGCCGAGGCCGGGTTTATGGAGGCGGCCTGGAATGAGTGGTGAAAGAGGGAAACGAGTCGGCCATACTCCTGAGGGCTGAGCGGCTCGGTCGTCTGCCGCTGCCGTATTTCATGGTATACCTGCCACGCGACGGAAGCCTGGCCCTTCTCGAGCGCGTAGTTTAACCGGGCGTCAAGTCGAGCCGGAGTTAGGTAGGCCAGGACCTTGGGATCGATCTTAGGACCCGTCGGCGCGCTCAGACGGACCGCGGTCCGTAGGAATGCCTGTAGGGCCGAGGGACGCATGGCAGGAGCGGGGCAATATAAGAGGAATGGACGAGGAAGCAGGTGAAGTCTATTACTACGGTTTGGGATGTGATGGACAGGGCTGGGTGGTGCTTGGATTTTCCAACACATCGGCAGCAGTCGCAGCACTGGGCCTGGGCTCAGGAAGCACTAGAAAGGCTCATCAAACTAGGGTACCGGGTCTAGGGCCGCAGCACTCCTATTTGCTCGAAATGTGCTCGGCGATGCTAGGTCCAAAAAATGTGGCATTGACGGAACCCATCAGCTTCGCTGTGGTATCAGCACAGTCAAGGGCCTATCAGTAAGCACAATAAAAAATCACGTGGATTTTTGAGACGTGACCTAGTGAGTGTGCTGGTAAGACCTATACAGCGCTACAGTGGAGGGCCGGGTTCCCAGAGGTCAACGTCTGGGCCGTTCGTTTGTCAAGTGGGGGTACTAGTGGAACGCTTTTCTCCGCTCCCTAGCCCTCTGGCGTGGTCCTGTCCTACATGTTGACCTTGCGCTTGACCGCCAGTTCCGTCATGACCGCCTCACCTGTTCCCGATTTCTATGCCGAGGCCCTGCCACAGCTGCGCAAGGTGGCTCTCTACGTGACCTACGTCGCCGGTACTGAACCAAAGCCTCGTTCCACCACGGCAGGTACGACGGACGTCCCCCAGCCGACCCTGTTATTTGGACCCGACCGAGTAGAATGGACGCCGGCGCCGACGGATTCCGCAACAGCACCAGTTACCCTCAGACTACCCTTACCAGTCGACCCGACCCCGATCCGTGCGGAGCGTTTGGCCCCCGCGACAGACGGCCCAAGCGACCGCTCCAGCCTGGTCTTCCACCTCCGGGCCACCGGTGTGGGTCTCACACAGACGATCCCCCACCGCCGAACGTTCCTCGCTGAACGCGAGCCGCCTCTCGCGGCCGGCCGATTAGTTAACGCCAAGGCGATCCGGTGTCGCCAGTGCCATACCTTCGTAGCCCGCACTCGGCCTGCTGTGCCCGACTCTGCCAACAATGCTGATCCGTTTCGTCCATTAGATCTTCCGTCGGAACACTGGTCTGAGCTGCTGGACTGCTGGATGTGCCATCCCGACGAGGAAACCAAGTATATTATGAAGTACGACCGGGACGTGAGCCAGCCTGGGTTCCGGATACATCCTTGGGAACCCAAAGTCAATCAACTGCTGGTTGGTCACACTTATGTCCTGGTCCATGGCAGTAATGTCGCGGCCGCCGTGAATCAGGCTGGCCTAGTACCGGTCGTTCCTGCCGCCGAAACCACCACCCGACCCTCAGTAAGTCCCCATCCCCCCTCGCCCCCAGGCTGCATGTCCGGTGGATTCTCGACTGCAGTGGTGGGTATAACGAGCTTCCCTGCTTCCCCGTATTTGGACAACCTAAAGAAAGTGGCTGGTCTTGAGCCTGTAGACCTTCCACTGATACCGTTGTCCTAGAGTAATTTCCGCCCCGGCCCGAGGCGTGCTGCGTTCTCGTCGGCTGCTTCGTGCCGCTGGTAGGCCTCTAACGAACAACTTCCGGTCGTGTTGGCCAACTCAGCCTGCAGCGCCCTGACCGTCCCCCTTTTTCGGGGAACGTTGGTTGGTGGTACAGTGTGAGCTGGCCAGTACGCTTAGTGGCGAGTCCCTTGCCTCTCGGAAGCTACCTTAGACGGCTACATCCCCTCCTTTCGAGTGCCAGCGGATTTCGCCGTAGTTGAATACAGTTGCCCTTAAACTTATCTCATATGCTACGCTGCGTACCGTCCTGCAACCGCATCATCTCAGGTCTACGAATACCACACGGAACTGGTCTGCCGACACTGTACCCAGCCACTTGGTGAGCGCTGGCGGCTCCCGTCCGCTGCCGCCCCGGAGCGGCCAGCGGCTAGTGATTCAGGTAGGTTGGGTCATGGGTATCTTTGAGGTGGGGCCCACACCCGGCCGATATTTGGGGCATATGACTGACCTCACCATCTCATATATTCTGTAACTATGCCGCCTACACGGAACAGAGAACGACACGCACCTGTTTTTCAAGTATGCCATCGAGTTTATCAACGATCCAGCCTCCGAGTAAGTGATTAAAGGCCTCGCTTGTGGGGAGTACTGAAATCTCAATTTCTGCTATTGGGTACTCACTGTTACTGTCGCTCTGGTCCATACTTCCGCCCATCTCTACCTGCCTTTACCTTAGGCCAACCATTCTGCGCGCCCCATCAACCGCCTTTGCCGTAGCCGACTTGGTTGAGAGTGGCAAGGCACATGCCAACTACCGGTTTTGCCTCTACCGCGACCGCCAGCATAAGGAGCCGGTGGCCTTGGTAAGTGCGCGCATTATCTATGTGATCTGTATAACGCTCTACGTTGTGCAGTCAACACGGAACACATATTTTGTCCCCACTGCGTTCTTCATGCAGCGGCGCGGCTGCACGCTAATTCCACCTCCTTCCCCGCCATCTCATCCGCACCCCCCCTTTTTTTCACTACAGCTCTGGTTGCTACACTGGAATGTTATTGTGTCAACCAATGCCCTCGCGATCGGTCGAACAATCAATGGTACCGGGGCCCTCCGCCTACCCGATGACATCCGATCGGATCTGGCCAAACTGGCCCATACACCCAGTGAAGGTAAGTAATGCACATATGCCATAATATGCACGTACTGTCGATTTGAATATACCGGTGTCTTGGTAACGTTGGACGACCTGTAGATCGCCGAGGGTGGACGACACCAGTCTCTAAAAATAATTGATAATTCCAATGGCTTAAACTGTCGTTTACGCATTTAATTACAGCACTCAAGATCGGCTATCTGGACGAAACCATCGACGCGGTTGCATTTCAAAAGTAAGTCATTTCCTCTCTCTTAGGAGTTCGACATCGACCGGGCTTGGCTGGTCGATCGGTAACCTCCACTAGGCATCTTTTTATCCATTAATAGAATAACTGCCCAATTTAACCCCTCTATCTCCATGCCTTCTTTTTATTACAGACACGCCAATCAGTGGAGGGTCCGTGGGGACGTCGAATCTCTCTACTACCCGGCACACCTGTGTACGGAGATCATGGGTGCTCTAAGGGCCAGTTCATACGCCCTCCCACCTAATTTATGTCAATTCAACGGGTTCCAAGTTGGTCTACTCCTGGTATCCGACGAGGCGAATAGGTAGCCAGTTTAGGTACTACTCGGAAGGTGTACCGTCAATAAACTCCACCTTGAAGATAGCGGAAGGCCTGGGGACATTGCTGAACACCTTTGGATGCAATATGCAGGAAAAATAACCAACGCTGTATGGCCAGAGAACGGATTATCGGACGCTGGGAGCAATCGAAAGAGGTAAACAAAGCCTTCCAACTGCCAAACCCCATGGAGGGGGCCGATTCAATGTCTATACCCATGACATTTCCCCTTACCGACCACCTTAGTCGATTTCGGCCTAACCATCAACCGCCGACGAGCGCATCAGCCATTAGCACCGTGTTTTGCTATCCTGCAAAGGCCATTTCGAGCTCCGACCATAATCTGCATTCGCAACAGAGTTTGCCACCGGCACCTGAATTGGTTTGTTGAGGTCGAATCTCCTCCTTAAACTGCAACTATACTAGCCCATGGCCCAATCCACTCGTAAGACACCGTTCCGGTCGCGTCTCGCCCAGGCGTCCTACAGCGGCGACCAGCGGGCAGTGTTGGGCGAGTACGACCGCATGAAGCGGCACATTCACGACATCAACCAGCACCTCCAGTCCCTTAACGTCACCCATCTCCCGCAACTTATGGATACCTTGAGGATTGTCGAGCGCCAGTCGGCCCTGGTATTCACCCTGATCCAGTCCTCAGTCTACACCCTCATCTCAGAACAGGCTGAGCCGGTAGGGGCCACCACATCGGACACGCGGTCCGTGGCAGGCGGTGGTGATGGTGGGGATGTCGGACCTGCCGGGATGGGCCGGGAATACGCGGTGGAGACTCCGTTGTCAGGCTTCCAGGACGATGGGGATCGCATGGGAATGATTCTGGACGGCGACGACTACGACGACCGGTCGTCGGTCTCACCGACACCACAGCCGTCATCACGGACGCTGCGTGTGCCGCCTTCGGGTAGGTCGCAGCCAGGCACGTTGTTGAAAGCTCCGCCGTGGCGGCAACAGCCACAGCCAAGTGGCCTCCGGGTGCCTTCGACAGGAACCCGCTCCGTGGCCGGGCCCAGTACGATTCGCTTTAACCTTAATTCTGGACCGCCTCAGCGGAGTGCGCGGCGGCATCCTTAGGTCCAATAAATAACCTTGGCAATCGGTGATAACGATCCCCAGCCCTAGCACGTTCGCCCAATTCACCCGCACGCAATGTCGAGCGGATACATGTTACCATACTAGGACGGTTATGCGCAAAGTTGGCAAAAGGTTTATAAAAACACGGGTATGACAGACATGGTAGAAATCAACACAATTAGGCCCTACGGTCAGTGGAGTCGGCGCCGCATGCCACAATAGGACCGGTAGGCACGGTGAACCTTCAACATCGCGGGATTGGGGTGACAAGGAACCCCCCCGGCCTTAGCAGGCCCATATGGCCACCTTGCCGTCCAATCCACTGGTGGAAAACTCGGTGGCGCTGGCGCCACCCTGGGCCAAGGGTTTTAACGACGTGATGGTGTTCTGGTGAACGCTATTGGCCGCAGGGTGCAGGGCGCTGCCGATACCGCCCTCTCCGCCAGCCCCGTTGGCGCCCCCGGAGCCGCTACCGGAGGTCTCGCTCTGGGCGCGGGAGTCCATTTGGCGGAACATGTTAAAGGCGCTGTTGGACGCGATCTTGGACATCCGGGTACCCATGCCACCAGTGGCATCGGCGCCGCTTTGGTCGAGGGACTTGACCCACTTCCAATGCGGAGCGGCCGGGTTGGTACCGTTGGCGCCGGCTTCGGCGTCATCGCGCTCAAACAGCATGGGCGTGCAGTCATGTCCAGCGGCGACCAGTTTAGTCTCCGACACCCAGGCGACGGCCAGGAAGGGCAGCTGGCGGGTACGTACATGAGCGATCTGGTTAGACCCGGGATAAGCCACAGACACGCTGGCATCATGGCCCGTCCAGGCCAAGGCGTCACCGCTGGGCGAGAAGGCTACGCTATGAACCCAGCCACTGCTCGGATTGGTGTACTCGGCGCACACGGTATTGAAGGGTAGTTTTTCACCCCACACAGAGGACGGGGGTTTCTTGTCGACCCCCTTAATGAAGGCGGAGAATACACGGGCCTTCATATCCGCCGACCCAGCGGCTAGCAGCACGTTATTAGGGTGCCAGTCAAGACAGAGGACCGTAGAGGTGAGGGGCTTCTTGATGTGCTTTGAGACCCACCAGTCGTTGTCTTCGCCAAAGTAGCACACCGAGATGCACCGGGCCCCACTGGCGACGGCGAATTTGTCCTCGTTGGGACTCCACTTGGCGAAGGTAGCCGCGCGGTTAATGCGTAGGTGAACCAAAGTCGGTTTCCACGCCTGGCCGTCGTAGTTCCACACGTAGGCATTCTTGTCCTGCGAACAGGTGACGATGCGATTGGTCTTGGGTGCCCAATCGATGCTCGTCACTTGTAGGTCGTGCTCGCGCAGCGTGTGTTCCAACGTCCAGCCGCCGGTAGACTTGCCATAGATCTGGACCTCATTGGTGTTGGGACATACGGCGACCTCTGGAGGGAGGGGGAGAGGTAGAGCGCAAGTACGCGAGGGCGAGTCCAGATGGGTATTCAGTTAGAATAGCTCAGTGAAAAGGGCGAGGCGCCCGGTTCAGCTGCGTCGAACTCGGGCGACTTGGTCAAGTGAGTGTCCGGCCCATTAGGCGGGGCAAGTGTATTGACTCAGAGCGCCTCGGTTCCTGGAAGAACGGAATGAGTCCGTCAGTTCGCCGCCATCAGCCCCGACCCCGCTGTAGTCGCAGACCTCCGTCTGGTCCACACCTTTCCCGCTCGGCGCTCTACCTGCCAGATGAGGTGGCCGGGCGGTCTGATGTTCCTTGGGACCGAGTTGAATGCTAAAATATCACAACTTACTGGTCTGGTCGCTGTTGAAGGCGTGGGCCGTTACGCAGAACGGAAACGTGTGCTGGTTCAGAACGGCCATGGCGTCGCACGGGAGTGGTATAATAGATAGGTAAGAGTAAATGCGGTTGAAGCCAGAATGAGGAGACAGACGAGATGCAGGTGATGGCGAATGAGGGTGAGTAACGTGTGCCCTGCTGGTAGTCTCAGAAGGCTGAGCGTCTGGTCGGTTTCCTTGGGTTCTGCTCGGTGTCAGACGGACGAGTGTATACAGGGGATGAGGCCTTGGCGGGCGGCGAGACACGCAGTGGGAACGGGACTCGTCATTTCGATGAGGGCCCATCTCAGCCTGCCTGCGGCTGTTGAACTCTCCGAGTTCCCCCCTCCCCCTTCCGCATCGAATTGGCCCGTTCGAAATTGCTCACCAAAGCCCCAGCGTTTTAGTACCCTCTATTCGTCCACCCCCCCCCCCTTGCTTCTTTCGTATCATTCTCTTTCTTGGCCCCCGTTCGAAGCATCGCCATCGTTAATATGGTAAGCGAAAGGGTCCATTCCCGCCGGAATCGGCGGTCTCGGCTGCGTGCCCTAGACCACTTGACCTGAATAGACGTGAAGAAGAGATGGACAGCCTGGACCAGGCGATGGCGCAGGACTGTGCCAAGAGACGGGGCCGGGCCCCTACTTGCTTGTACCTATGCACAGCCAACTAACTCAGCCGCTGCCCGTAACCGCTTCGCACCACCTCTTCACGGCTCAGTCCAACACGCTACGTCCTTACCTACTCGCCGTGCGCTCGACGCTTACCGCGGCGCTGTGCGTCGAGAACTTCGCCTCGCAGGTGGTTGAGAAGCACAACATTCCCGAAGTGGAGGCCCAGTAAGTCGCAGTTTCCCTGGATTGTGCGGGTCACTTATTGGTTAAATGGGCCATTTCCGCGCGTATCCTGGCTTCTCCTCCCTACTCGATCCGTTTTAACCCGGTCCTTCACCTACGCCGATCCACCCCGACCATCTGGCAGAACGAGCAAGGAAGTGTTGCTGAACCCGCTGACCATCAGCCGCAATGAGAACGAGCAGGTTCTAATCGAGACAGCCTTCAACTCGGTGCGGGTGAGCATCCGTATCAAGCAGGCCGACGATATTGAACGGATCCTGTGTCACAAGTTCACGCGGTTCCTGATGCAGCGCGCCGAGAACTTTATTATTCTACGCCGCAAGCCCGTCAAGGGCTACGACATCAGCTTTCTTATCACCAACTTCCACGCCGAACAAATGTTCAAGCACAAGTTGGTCGACTTTATCATCCAGTTCATGGAAGAAGTCGATAAAGAAATCAGCGAAATGAAACTGAGCCTCAACGCCCGCGCCCGTATCGTGGCCGAGTCGTACCTATCCCAATTCGTATAGGCTCTTCCCCACATAGACACTACATGCTGGTTGAGACCCGCCACCCAATTTTATGGGCCTTCTTGCCATCTCGTCTTCACACGCCGTCCACTTCACTGAAACATCTCCGGCAAGCTGTGTCGCCGCACGTTGATCCGTACGCGTGCGTTTAGCACCTATAAACTTTTAAATATTTTTCCAGTTGTGGTAAAAAAGGGGGAGCCATGTCGGCACAGGCGATATCCCTTTAGCTCTTGTACTGGGCCAAGAACTTCTCGCGGAACTCGCCCGTCTTGGCCAGGATGATAAAGGCCGGAATCCCGTTCACCACTGTGTAGCGCGGATTAGACAGGACCTTTCCCAGGCTGAGATTCTGGCCCACCTTGAGCAGCTTGGGGCTGGCGTTTGGTGTGGCAAAGTATTCGAAAAAGAGCTCGACGTTCTCCGGGTTGTATCGATGTTCGGGGTCCCATGGAGCGGGCGTGGCGAACATAGTGTGGACGTGATCACGGAATGTATCTGCCTCGTCGAACGCCTGGATGAAATCGGTCTCCTTGAACTCTGGGTACATAAAGAACACGGGCCAGATCAACCGTCCCGTTTCCGAATCCCGATGCACCCGGTGCTCCGTGTCCGCGTTTTCCCAAACGTGGCTGCTGCCACTCGATGCGCTCAGCCGGACGTTGCGTTCCCGCAGAGCTTCGGTCAGGAGGGCCTGCTCGCGAGCCTCGGCCGCTGCACGCTCGACCTCCCGTTGCTGTTTGGCCTCAGCGGCTGCTTGCTGCGCCTCGGTCGCCTGCCGTTCCTTTTTCACCGCTGCGTTCGCTGGGTCGAATTCCAAGGCCCACCGGCAGCACTCCAGCGCCTCTTCGTACTTTCCCAGCGCCCGGCACGCCCTGGCCGACCGGTACAACGCCTTGACGTTTTTGGGGTTGATCTGCAACGCAGCGTGGCAGTCGTTTAGGACCCGGCGGTAGTTCTGCAGTTCCAAGTTGACCGCGGCGCGGTTTACATAGCAGGTGGCTGTGAGTTCATGATCCTCGCAATCCTGCGCGATGGCCTGGGTGTAGAATTTGATGGCGTTGCGGTACCCACGCTTGGTGCCTTCGCGGAAACTGTCGTTGCCCTGATTCTTGAAGTTCTGGGCCACCTCCGTCGGGCTACCTTCAAAAGCTAAGCTCTGGAGCGCCGCCAGGGTCGGGTTGGCTTCTGCGTCATCGACCTCACCCTCCTTGGGCATTTCCTGCATGAAGAGGGGCGACTTGAGCATTTCAGCGAGGAACTCGTCTGGAGTCTTACGTGCGCTCCCGTTGCCAGGACCATCGTCGGAGCGGTACTTAAGCTGGGGGCCGGAAATCGCCATGGTGGGTAGCGGTGGGGGTTCCTTAAAAACAATATGCGAGTAGACCCAAAAGGAATGTCAAAGGTGGAGTGTTGCGTATGAGGGCGAGTGTGAGTTGTAGACCGAGGCTACTGGACACTGATCATCTGGTTGTGCTCGGTAGATTTCAGGAATCTGGGGAACCGGCTTGGATAAAAAATAAAATAATAATATTAGTAACTGGTCCTCGGTGCGGGGAGTGACAGTCGGCTAGAGAATGTGGCTGAGCTCATTAGTGATTATCAATTGGCTGTATGCTCTCCAGACACCACAACTTCCGACTACTCACTGCGATCCCGTTGCACCATTCCTCCCTTTCAGCGGCTTTGATACATTCCCCCCTTGCCTAACCCCCGACGACCAATCGGAGACAGGCCGCCACCAAACCACGCCCACTTCCTAGCGTGATCCACTCCTCCCTCTCTCTCTCTTCCCTAAGGACCGGGCCGAATACGACTTAGCCCCACCCTACCTGGACTCCTCTAACGAGCAATATGAGCTACAAGCTATACCAGAAGGTGAGTGCCGCTGCCCAACCGGGATGGTATGAGAAAATTCTACCGCACTTACCTCTCTTCCTTTCAAAATCACCTTTTGCCGCTAACCAGCCCACCCGTTGCAATACCTATCCATCGCGTCACACACCACACTAGAGCGGAAATTTCAAGGACATCCGCCGGATCCTAGTGCGGGCCGGTAAAGGTGGCAGCGGTTGCGTGAGTTTCGTCCGCGAGAAATACATTATTACCGGATCACCCAACGGTGGCAACGGCGGGCGGGGAGGCGACGTGGTGTTCCAGATCGACCCGCGGGAGACGAGCCTCAGTTTTGTCGAATCGGTGTGCAAAGGTGGTGCCGGCGGCCACGGCGCGGGCAAAGCACAACACGGCACGCACGGGTCCCCTTGTATCGTCCGCGTACCACCGGGGACCACCGTCCGCGAGATTGATCCGCCGCACCTCCCTAAGGACCAGCAGCTTGCTTCCGAGGAGGGCCAACAACTCAACCGGGCGGTTCGTGGGTTCAAGAGCTGGAAGAAATTGCAACCAGCCGAACGCGCCACCCACTTTGTGTACTTCCCCGGCTGGGTGGACGAGGGTGAGACCGATGATGCAGAGATCCCGCGCGAGTACCTTGTGCGTCACCCGGAACGACCGCGCGACCGGCTCCACCTGGACCTGACTACCCCCGACGACCGCGTCACCGTCGCCCGGGGCGGCCTGGGCGGTCTGGGCAATCCGCACTTTGCCAGCAACGAGATGCGCCTGCCGAAATTCGCACTCCGTGGCTTGCTAGGGGAGGAACGGTGGCTTGAACTTGAGCTGAAAACTATCGCCGACGCCGGTTTGGTGGGACTACCAAATGCTGGTAAGTCGACTTTCCTTCGAGCCGTGTCAAACGCCCACCCCAAGGTCGCCCCCTACCCGTTCACTACGCTGAACCCATACCTCGGTACCGTAGACTATGCCGACCAGTGGCAGCTCAAGTTGGCCGACATCCCAGGCCTCATTGCCGGGGCCCATCAGAACCATGGCCTGGGCCACCATTTCCTCAGGCACATTGTGCGGAGCCACGTGCTAATCTATGTGGTCGATATCGGTAAGGAGAATCCCTGGGAGGACCTAGCCACCCTCCGTCGTGAGTTGGAGCTCTACTCGGCCGATCTGCTGCTCAAACCGTCGCTGGTGGTGGCCAACAAAGCAGACATGACGGAATTGGCCAAGGCGAACCTAGCTCGGCTCCCCGACTTCACCCAGTTACCCATCGTACCCGTATCCGCAAAGTACGAAAAGAATATTCGGAAGGCTACCTACCTCATGCGTAAGCTGGTGGAGGAGGCTAAGGCGGCAGCCCCGTTGACGCCGCCTGCCTCCCCTGTGACTTGATACTGCATCCCCCCCATATAAACCACGTCTTGTAACAGTTTCTTCGCCCCACATTTGGCCTAGAGGGGTTCACTCGCTGTTTATCGTTTCACAACAGATAATAAGGTAGAGGGTACGAAGCAAACTGTTATTGGCCATCAGATGTCTTTGGTGCATGAAGTGGCCGCCGCACTGAGTCGGGAGGCCGGAGGTAGGGCGCCATCACTTCGCACCAAACCTCTTCAAACTGGTGTTGTGAAAACCGGTCCTGAGCCGCTTGTCGGGCGCGTTCTTGTAACTGGTGGCACTGATTATCACTTAGCGTGTCAAAGATATAACCAATACAAGCGGCGTACTCCTCGTCAGTCGATGCCAGGAATCCCGTAGCACGATCGGGAAGGCTGGCAGGTGCAAAGACCGGTGAGGGCTTGGCATTAACCGGTAGAGACTCGTCCAAGGCCTTGATGCCGGTGGGTTGTCGGGCCAGAGATGAGGCCTGTGCGCGGTCGAGTGGGACTGGGGTGACGATATCCATTCGAGGGCCACCTGAGTTGTTGGCCAGAGGGATTAGTCCGGCAGCCTGGGGTTGGCACATGGGGAGAAGGGTATTATGGCAAAGAGACATAGGGTTGGTGAATTGCACGCTGCACTGTTGGGTAGACGGCAGAGTCTTTTGAATAAACTTGTTCGCCCGCCTTTCGGACCTAATCTTTCCGCCAACCGAGGATGCGGCTTACCATTAACTCGACGATGCCGATACCAAAATGCTCCTCGACCATGGTATGTAACCCGATGAGCGCGGTGGCTAACCGGAGCTGGAGTTCCGGGAACGATGCATTGACTACAAACTCGACGCGATCAGCAACTCCCAACTCCCCCGCTAGCGTTTGCAGCTTCACCACGCGATCTTGGTCCTGTTGGTTCCGGCAGCTGCCGAGCACGACCAGGCGCACGCCGGGTTGCGCGGTCGGACGACGAAGGTAGAGGGCGAAGGCCCGGAGCTGCTGGGCGTGATTTTTCTCCGGCCGGAACTGGGCCACCGATACGATTGTATTGGGTCGACTATCGATTGGGAATGATTGGAAGGCGTCTGTGTCGCAGGGGGGGTAGACGACGCGAGCGCCTTCGATGCTCGCAATCGAAGCTTCAGAGTCCTCATCTGGGGATGTGGGCGCTGACCGCCACAGCTGATCAATGTGGTTCTTGGTCCACGTGGAGTTGACCGTTATCCGGCTGGCATGGCCACCGGCCCAGCCGTATAGCTTGGCGAACAGGGAGTAGTAGATCCGCTTACCGGTGGTGTAGGTCAATTTGAGCAGGCGACGGGGCAGTGGGAAGTGGGACAGCTGGGAGGCGGTAGGAAGCTTGGACACCATATCCGAGCTGATGGTGGGGTAGTGCACGTAGGCCACGACGGGAACGCCGGTGAGGTGCCAAACTAACGGGTAGGTGAAGGCATAACCCATGGTATCAACGAAGACGTCGGGAACCACCGTTCGGAGGGCCTCATAGCCGAGAGCCACAGACCCGAGGCTCTGGCCTAACAGCGTAAGGTATGGGTACCGATCGTCGCCAACGAGGCGACGCTGGGTAAGGAATACCAGGTGAATACGTGAAATGTCGAGCGGGATATTGAAGTGTGCGACAGCGTGGTTGAGGATGGTGGCCTCATCGACATCGGTATCACCAGTGTACACCACCGCGCGAACGGCCGGATGGCGCTTCTGAAGGGCGTGGATGGCCGTCCAGAGGACTCGCTCGCCGCCCCCGCCAGCGTTGCAGTACGGGTGGAAGAAACCAACCACGGTGGGCCGTTCAAGGGCAGGGGCGCTGGCGTCAACCGCGGCCTCCGGCTGGGGGTTGGTCCACGGGTGCTCGCAGTGAAAGCTCTCTGTATTCTGACGGAGCTGGAAACGCAGGTAGTGTAGACCGAGGTAGCCAAGCGGCAGGAGCGTGAAGCCCAAGGACAGCAATATCACCAGCAAACTTTGAGCGAAGTCGTTCAGCATGGCGGCCGGATGGGGACGCGAACCAGTCGGATGAGGGTGGGGGAGCTGCCGATGGGTTGGATAAATGCGTGATGTCGTGTCCGGAGGCGAATGGGGGTCAGAGTAATAAATATAAGTCACTCAGGTCGGTTTGTGAGCGAGATCAGGGTAGGCCTTACGGGTTGCTGAAGTTCAGCCGAAAGCTTCGCTGCCTCCCTGCTGAGGGTGCCGCACGAGCACTGGGCAAGGAAAGGGTCTCCGACGATGTAGCACGGGGACGGATTGAGGGTGGATAATCGGCTTGGCCCGGCCGTAGGTTGTCGAACGCTGCTAACCGCGTACCTACTGAAGTTTGCAGAGGTGTTCACATAGCAGCAGATTTATTTTAGCGCCTGCTGAGATGGAAACTGTGCACTGCCCACTCGCCAATTGTGCGTCTTGGGTGACGCGTTGTTTGCACGGGCTGTGGCCAGCCAGTATGCGTCGTCGCATTTTGCGCCAGAACGAGTGGATCCTGCGTTGCGCCTGTTGCTGTTGATATCACGAAGCCCTCGAGCTGCACCGACAGTGCCAGGTAGACGCTACTTGCCGTACCAGCCTAGGCCAATGCCATTGATGGCTAGGTTGAAGACTGATGGGGGCTATTATTCACCACCATTGATGATGATTGTGGTCGGAATAATCGCCAACTCATGACCGCAGCCTTAACAGCGACCTCTCACCTGGATTCGGAACGCTCACGATAAGCTGAGTCCATCGAAGTCACCTGCACCGTTTGATGCATTATCCTACGATGAGTCCTTCTTAGGATAGCATGCTGCATTGTCCTCTCGTCTCCTTCATGCTGTGTTTTTCCCTGCTGCTTTTCCTATGATGTATTCATCACTGCTGCCACTTCACATCCACTGTTGGAAGTTAAAGCCGGAATGGATATATAGCATCTATCCACCGGCTACTTCAATAAACGAGAGACTGTCATATAACCCTTTACTATTATATCACATTCTCAACCCCCGTGTATTAACTACACCACCATCCTCTTGAGCCTCCGGGTCAACATCAAGGTTCCGGAGTGGTTCCAGCATGAAAAGTCCCAGGATGATGGTGATGGTGGCCTGGTGCTTGCCAAGGCTGCAAAGCACAAGGCTACTACTACTGCTGACCAGAAGCCGCGGGTGAAGTGCCAGCACAAAGGCTGTTCCCCACCAGGTCCGTACAGAATCTACCGGCCTTGTTATCGCAGGGCTAAGCTGCAACAAACGTAAGCTACTCGGGCCATTCTCCATTTGATGTAGTTGAGAGGAGACACCCTAGGGGTAAGTCGGCTGGGCAGAGAGCCTCATTTAAGAAATGAATAGAATAACTGCAGCCTGCTGTGAGACCACGTACTGATAGGCTCGACCTTCGGCCATTCTGCTAACACTTCTCACTTTGCCGTATGTTCATCGATGTAAATGCACATGTAAACGACTCAGCTCGTTAAACGCACAATTTTCCTTCGTCGAAACGCTAATTCACGAGACATGTGCCGCAGATACTACACCCTGATGGCGTGATACCCATCATCGCATGGCGCAAACACGTTTGCAAATAACAGTATAAACCATCTGCTGTCCCCACAGTAAGCGAGAGTTGAGAATTTGAATCGATCTGCATTCCGGTAGGCAAATTGTGCCCAATCTGAACAACCTGGGCCTCGGATGTTCAACGCCAAGGTGTACATCTCAGATGTTTGGGGTTTATTGCTTTACAGAGATGGCTAGCCAGGCCGATTGGGGGCAGGGTTGTAGGGTATGTAAGCCTGGACAGGTCAGTTTTAATAAATCTGACTCACGGCCATGACAATGCACGCGAGGGACACGTAAGGACTCAGCCGTTCGCCTGGATAGATTAACAATGTGGTAGGGGCGTCGGGTAACGTGAGTGATATTTTGATGTCCAGTGTAGTCGCACGCGCTAGCCCAGCGCTGGACTATCAAGACACGGTGTCCATTAGAGGGGATATGGCTGACTTACCTATCCGAGCGGCTTTCCAGAAGAGACCAAGGAATCTGTAC
The DNA here is from genome assembly GCA_027575765.1 of Tieghemiomyces parasiticus. Taxonomy (NCBI): domain Eukaryota; kingdom Fungi; phylum Kickxellomycota; class Dimargaritomycetes; order Dimargaritales; family Dimargaritaceae; genus Tieghemiomyces; species Tieghemiomyces parasiticus. Next base: position 7,127 of record JANBPT010000128.1, on the reverse strand, counting down.
AAAATTAAGGATAAGGAGAACCGTGTCCGGTCGGTTAGTACAGGTTCGTCTGACTCAGCCACGAGGACTGCAGTCTCGTAAATACGGTACCCTCTCAACGAGGCCCAGTATAAAGTGTCTGGTATGTAAAAGACTCACCCTTGCTTGTTACGGTCCACAATGTACGGAAATTGGCCCCGCACGTAAGTGCAGGTACAAATGAGCAACAGGATGACCAGCAGGAGACTCTGGAAGTTAAAGAGGGCCGACATGGCTGACGTACTGGGTGCAGGGAGGCAGTGGCGCGACAATTCAGAGCCGGCGTCCGGGTATGCGCGGTCGTCGTCGTAGATGACCGGGTTGGATGGCGGACTAGGTCCACACGAACGATAAATCGGTTGACAAGAAAGAGAAACGCCTCCGATAATAAGAGGAATTGTGATGGTAGGGAGAGTAGCTGCGATGAGGACCAAATGTGAAGCTCAGAGAACCAGGTGGGGGCGGGGTTTGGGGAATCCCTCCTTCCCTCCCCCCCAAGGAAAAAATATGACGTGGTGACGGGGAGGTAATTGAGAAATCCGAGAATTTGGGGAATATTAGGATTTCAGGACCTCTCCAGATACGCAGCACTACGCACGGCCCTGAGGTACGTGGGCTACATGGCCGAGTCCCATAGGTACCGATTGCATACCCCCTTATTATGATTGATGCGTACCAAAGTTACTACAATAATGGCATGGGCAAGGTTAACAACCAGACCTCATTCCCAGTTTAATTTCCCTCAACAATTTAAAGCAGCGCCTCCGGATATCGCTCGCGCACGAGAGCGGCAATCTGGCCCAGATACGCGGCTTGGTTCGGATGGGTTCGGCAGAGTCCAAACAGGACCTTGAGGCTGCGCATATCCAATAGAGCCCCGAATCGGCCCCAGTTTCGTATCAGTTCCATCACACCATCCCAGTCGGCGTGGGCTACCAGGAGAGTGGCGAACTGCAGCAGGTTGCTCGCGCTCACCTTCCACCCACTAGGGGCCTCGCTAGGCTGGCCACTTGTAACGGTTGCCGATGGTGGTGATGACGGAAGTAGCATGTACAGGTTGCTTCGAGCCATACTCAGTAGCCGGGCGCGGTGGCAGCAGGTGAGAAAGGCCTTGAACGTGATGGGGTCGCGTGGGATCTTGGCCGCCAACATGACGTTCCACACCTCGAGCACCCGTTCCGTGTGCCTCGTCTCCTCGGCTACCACCATGAGGTAATTACACACCCCCGTGGTCGGCACCACCTCGTGGCTCCGCATCGTATCCCAGACCTGCCAAGCCCGCTCAACGTGGTCACCACGGCACAGGAGCGGGATTAGGAGCTGATAGGTCGTGGTGGTCGGCGCCAGCTGGTGGGTTACGTGATCGGCATACAAAGCCCAGGCCTCCTCGGCCACCGCACCCGAGAGACCGACCGTGGACCCCTTCCCGTCACCGTGCGAAGTGGAGCTGGGCCGGTGTCGGCTGAGAGCCGAGAGCAGGAACTCCAGGGTCTTGGCGTTAGGTAGCAGCCCGTCAGCGAGGAGTTTCTTGTAAAGCTGGGTGGCCAGACGGTCGCGGCCCAACCGGCCGCAGTGCGCAATGAGCGTGTTGTACATAACCAGGTCCGGCTGGCAGTCGTAGTCCCGCATGATGGTCAGGAGCCGGGCGGCACCATCAAGATTCCCTTCAGCCGCAACCCCACCCAGGAGGACGTGGAAGGTGATGGCGTTGGGTGGCACGTCGCGGTCGAGCATCTCGTCGTAGAGTTGTAATGCAGTCGAGGTCTGGCCTGTACGGACAAAGGCATCCATCAGGGCGTTATAATAGTACGTGCCCACGGGAACACTGCGTTCCTTCATGCACGCCAGAACCTGCATGGCCTGCCGGAAATCTTGCTGCTTGAGGGCCTCGTAAAGAAGTGTCGTGAATGTTCGTGCCTGAATGGTGACGCCGTGCTCGTCCATTAGGGCGCATATCCTCCCGGGCGCCAGCGCACAGGCGCTCAGGAGAGGGCGGTTCGGGTACACGCCGACCCGCAGCATCTGGCCGAACAGAGTCTCGAGGCGCGGGGCGTCTAGTTTTGGCCGCGACACGTGGAAAATGGTGGTCCATACACGGCACGCTGACTGTTCCTCGTCCCACGACTTGGGCATCCCCATCTGGGCCATAAACTGCTGAGCGGTCCGGGTCTTGTCAAGCTTGAGATAGGCGATAGCCAAGTCGGCCAGGAGGGCGGTGGGTGGGGTGTAACCTTTGGCCACCATTTCTTCATAGTAACTGCGTGCCTTCTGCAGCTGCCCATGTGCCAGGCATGCCCGCACAAGCACCAAGTACGTCCACTCATCGGTCTCGAGGCCGCACTCAAGCATAGCCGTGTGGAGTCGGATGGCCTTGACCAGCCCACCGTGGCGGATACGGTAATAGCCGGTCATGAGCTTGCGGAAGATGGGTTGATCGGGTGCCAGGTCCCAGGCACTCATGACCGCTAGAAGGTACTCGGCCGTTCCTGGTTGGCGCGCAGCTACCAGGGCATGAATCATACGGTAGAAGCTGACACGGGTGGGTCGTAACCGCGCCGCGGGGCGCTCCTCGGACATCAATGGTGAGGAGACCTCTGACTCGGCCACTTTGACGTCGGCGATGGTCTCAGTGGGTCCCACCACATCAGGCGCTTCGCTAGTGCTGGTCTCTACCTTCTCCGCAGGCTCTATGGCTCCTGTTTCGTCGGCAACCGCAGCAGCGGGCCCGGACGCGTCCCACCACTGCTTGGGGAAGCGTCCCAACGTGCGGGCCACGGCTGGGTTATCGTGCTCACAGCGCTCCATCAGCTCAGCGAACACCGCCTTCTGACGCACGGGCGGGGGCGGCGGGTAGCCCCGCCGACGATTCTGAGCGACAAGTAGATAGTTGTAGTCGGTTGTAGTGAGGGCGGCCCGCTCCTCACGGGTCAGTGCCTGGTACCGTTCCCACAGTGGCTCAGAGTCCGCTAGAGTCAACCCGGCAAACGGTGAGGTAGCGGAAAGTTTGGGAATCCACCTAGACGAATGGAACAGAGCCAAATCGGCCGCAGCTACCCCATCCTCGGACCCGGGCTCGTTGCCGTCGTCGGACGTAGCGGAAGTGGTCTCGGGGCGCTGGTCAAGATGGCTTGCGAGTTCTTGGAGGCCGAGTCCCAGCGGTAGGGTGTCAATGGCCGCATCGATAGCGTGAGGAGCCGTCGCCCTGGCCCCCTCATGCGCACTTGCCAATGCCTCGGTTGTGAATGGGCGCGATCGGCGAGGAATATTCTGACACGGTAGACCGGGGGCAGTTGCTTTCCTTGCACCGCAGGTCCGGCTCATGGCTAAGCTGGACCGTCGAAGGTGGGCGGCCACTGAAGAACCCGTACGGAAGGCGGCGGAGTAGGCCAGCATGGTTCTCAGAGGAATTAGAGAGTTCTGGAGTGTTATTCTAAGAGTGAGGGTGAATGTACTGCGAGGAATAGTCGTAAAAGTAGAAATGAGAGCTGCCACTGGGGGGTGACACCCTGGAATGAGTTACTCGGTATGATTCCTCTTGGACTGGTCGATTCCGTGGCGTCGCTAATATGTAATGTGTCGAACCACTGGGCGCCGCTGTAATAGGCAAAGGCAGCCAAAAACTTTTCTCTTTTTTTACGATGCCGCAGTGGTTAAGACCCAGTCATCATGGTCCAGATTAATTGGCTTGAATTTTGGTATACCAGCTGATAGTCTTCAGGCTTGGGTTGCAGTAATTAGTCCTTGATTTTCTGGCCACCTGGGCTGTGTTCGAAAGTTTAGTGGGGCTCGCAGCGTGTAAAGGTAACCTAAAGCAGCACAATATAAGCGACCAGCCTACGTCGATCCTGGATCAAACGGTGGCGGTTAGAAATGAAAAATACTAATTTGTGACACTAGGTTATGGGCCGGACAAGCAGGCATGAGTCAAAAGTACCGGGGCCGTTGGGCCGGATTCTGGTTCGGGTCCGGCGGCTGAGTCTGGATCCATTGTATCGGTATTGACGTGTTCAACAGCGGCGGTTGGGGCTGTAAGGACACGGCGGTAAGCAACATATTTGGATACAAGGGCACAAGTTAGTTAGCGACCATAATCAACAACCTCACCACCAAACACCCTTGCTGTTGCGGCACGCACGCCTCTTCGCCAGACTGCGAACCGATTTCTCACCGTTTCGTGGTCGGCAGGGTCGGAGGGTTCGCTGGTTGAATCTGACCGTCGACGGCGTTGGGGACCACTGTACGGATTGAGTGACGGCGCCACCGAATCAGGTATTGGCCGGTGGATGGGTCCCGAAAAGATGAGGCCAGGTGGATCGGTCTCCATATCGTCGATCGGGCCATAACGCACCGAGTGCCACTGGCTAGGGTCATCAAACGAGGGGACTCGGTTATAGTTTTCCGGAAGCATATAATGCTGTGGCTGTGGTGCCATGGCAGGGTCATCATCGTCATAGTCGCCTGATATCGGAATTACCAGAGGACTCGTCTGTTCGTGTGATGGCTGTCCGTCGTCCGGGCGCTCGATGCGGTATGGGCGGTTCCACGACATGATACAGAGATCACGACACACGGCTCAAAAACACAGAACACGAAGTGTTAATGTCGAATAGAGTGCCTGAACTACACAGCTAAATGAGAAGACAGAAGCGTCACTACACACGATACATACGGACAGGCCAGGACCATAGAAATAATCAGGCGGTTGTGCTAAATAAGTGGATGGCGTAATTAAATAAAACACATGGGTAAAACACCAGGGCAGGGGAGGGGCGAGTGAGGATGAGTGCGAGATCATTACAATGAAAAGTAGGTACCAGCTGGGACCGATGTCGGATTTTATACGCATGCGTAATACCCACCACAATGTTAAAGCTGTTGAAGTGACGCGTCCCTGGATGCCATAGCTGATAATGTGATTCATCCTGTGAGGAGAGGTGAAGAGGGGGGGGGTTCGTACACCATGCATAAGTAGCCTAGTCGGCCGATATACATCCGCTCTGGAGTTCGACATTTTAGCCTATACGAAATCTGGCGTGGTTCCTATACGGAGATTGCAGAGTATGTGAGTAGTATGCCGCCTGTTCGTACACTTTCTACAACTTGCGACCCTGTTGAGTGACCAAGATATCTGTGGGCGGCCAAGATGACCAAACTAGCCTCAAAGCGACGGGTGGGAATGTGCCGGTCCTGTGAGGGCCTAGTTATTATTGTTTACCCACCTCTCATCATTCATATACCCGCGTGATCCTAGGCATGGGAAATTGTCAGGGCTTCAAAACAAGTGGCATGCAAATGCCCAGCAACCCTATTGAGAAAAAAAAAGAACAGCGCCAGATAACTAACCATTCGTCTGATGATAGGTAGAGCCGCACAGGTATCTATAACCCACTATACGCAAGAGTAAGCCTTAGATCTAACGGCCCACTTCCTACCGGGCTGTCAGTAAACGTGGTATCCATGTGTCATATCGTGAGCTGCCTTATTACCCCCATACTACCACGACAATGCACCCAATGGTCAAACGTTCCCAGGAAAGAATAGTTATGGTGGCACTAATCAAACCTTAGCGTCCTAGTGCGCTTTGGCGTGCATGTGTACGTCGGTCCAGAGCCTCCCGGCGATGCGATACGTTGAAAATGAACAAGAATAGCAGTCAATGAAAGTGGAGAGGTGCTAGTGACAGGTCGGGGTATTGGGGAAAAGATGGCAACCCCGACAGTCCGTTGTTGACCAACTAGTGCAGCGCTAATTCACTATCTGATACTAACAGTCAAAAATTAAGTCTATGTGTGTGAGTAAAGGTCAATCCCATCAACTTAATAATGAGTCTGAACGATAAATGCGATGAGTTTACTCACAGGAACCGACCAAAGAGCGTACGAAGTCGAAGAAGAGTGGACGCATCCACATGATCGTGGGGACGAATGGCACCTAGAGCTTAAAAATGGGCAAGAAGACAGACGACTTACATGACCGGGCTCCCAATTAGGTTACAGGCGTATGAGATACTATATGGTAGTACACTACAACGATTGTAGGGCATCAGAGTACCCTTGTACGAAAGCCTTTTTCTTATTTTATATGTTGTACTGCATAGCGTCATGCTCGATATTCTGAGGAGGCCACGGCCAGTGCTGCCCAAGGGATTCTCGATAATGGCTTAGAGATATATACCCTGCAAAACTAACCATCCTAAACAGTTCGCTACATGTAGGCTTTCTGGAGTTGGGCAGTAATATATTAGTGTATTGACCTCGACCACGAGACTTCACTGCTCAACTTACGCTCTTATGTTGTTCCCCAGCCCGTGATAGCTGCACATTCTCCGCAGGATATGACAGGTATGTAGTGGCCCAATGACTATCGACTGAATACAATGACGAATCAGCAGGATATTACAGGTAGGTGACGGATTGACATTCAACCTGGTAATGCCACCCCATGTGTGGGGTGGAAAGCACCACATTGTTCGTCAACGACAGGTACCCGTAATACCGCGGCCAAGTGGATTGGCTACGCACTCGTTTGATAATAAAAACGAATATCTGCCACCACCAAGCCTCGCTAATAACAGTTACCTCACGATATCCCCTTTTAGGAATAGGCTCTTCACACAAATCTGACTTTAGAAGCTACGACAATACGCATTCATATTAGTCTACTAAGAAGCGTTCAGCGGACAATGGTTTTTTCAAGCATAATTATTTGATATGTTACTCCGCATACGTCCTCCCAGTAGAGAACTGTTTTCTTGTTGCCACCTTCCTGCTATTCAAGTTAAAACCGTATACCCTGCGAACGGCGGATGAAATAAAAGAAGTCTTGAATATTGTACAATAAGTACTCTAATGATTGTAACTTTATGAGATGGATATCGTAAAAAAGTAATCGCTGCGCTTCTAATCGAGGCTGTAATATTATTTAGCCTAGCTAATATACCTAAACCAGGCCTCATGCAATTGCAGCTTTAATCTTTGGTACATTGGGCAGTCAGAGAATCGACATCCCATACTGATAAATGGGCCACGGCATTGGTCGATAAATAATCACGTGAACGTGAAGTCGATATTAAGAGAACGGGGAAAGCAGCGCAGCCCTCATCGCCACTT